>JAHHZJ010001202.1:0-47535 GCA_021437245.1 Aegilops speltoides | reverse complement strand
GCGATTCTGGCACCAGCATAGACAACAAGAAGGATGATCCGGACTGGAGTGCGGGAGAAGAGGAGCAGTGAGGATGGGCATCGGTGAGGATGACCTAGCGCTGGTGGTGGCTGACCAAGGGCAAGAGATGGTGGTGGCTGACCATGGGCAAGAGATGGAGGTGGCTGAGGATGACCTAGCGATGGTGGTGCTGAAGGTGGCCTTGCGATGGTGGTGGTGCTGACAATGACCACGCACCGGTGGTGGCGCCGCGCGATCCCACAGTGGGCAACATGACCACGCCAATTGTGGTAGAAGACTACATCCCACTACCTCCACTTGCCTCCACAGCCTCGCCGCTCTAGGCGCATCGAGAGATGAAGGAGAAGAAGGAGAAGAACTGCCTACTTTGTCAGGTATGTCAGATCTCCTATAGGTTAGCTATCCAAAATGATATATATATACTTAGTTACCTATGTTATCTCTAATATGCTTAGTTTCCTATAGGTTAGCTTCATTTTACCTAAGTTGGCTCTAATATACTAACTTAGAGCTTATATGCTTAGTTTCCTATAGGTTAGCTCCAAAATAACTTATGTTAGCACAAAATGATCAAGTTTACATAATAAGCTTATAGTCTTTTCTTAATCTTCTTCTTTTCCAAAATGACATAGGTTAGCTTCATTTTACCTAAGTTGGCTCTAATATACTAGCTTAGACTATGCTTAGTTTCCTATAGGTTAGCTCCAAAATAACTTATGTTAGCACAAAATGATCAAGTTTACATAATAAGCTTATAGTCTTTTCTTAATCTTCTTCTTTTCCAAAATGACATAGGTTAGCTTCATTTTACCTAAGTTGGCTCTAATATACTAGCTTAGACTATGCTTAGTTTCCTATAGGTTAGCTCCAAAATAACTTATGTTAGCACAAAATGATCAAGTTTACATAATAAGCTTATAGTCTTTTCTTAATCTTCTTCTTTTCCAAAACTCTTCTTATTCTTCTTCTAGTCTTCTTCTTTTCTTCTTCTAACTTCTTGTTTATCATTTTGCAGATTTGATTTAATTGACGGAAGCTTGCGTGGATGGGGTGCTTCTTTTCCATTTCTGTTTTTATTTTGTATGAATGTGAAACTTTTGTGAATTGATGGATAACGGTGTTGGATGAACAATGTGAAACTTTTGTAACAGACGGAACTATGTGTTGGCTATGTACGTATGTATATATGATGAAACTTGTGTGTTGGATATGATTGCTATATGTATGCTTGTTGTACATATATGATTGCTATATGGATGCTTGTTGTACATATATATGTGTTGAATATCTCATATGTGAAATAGTGACATGAGATTAAGAAGAAAAGAATTAAAAAGTTGTTACTAATGGCGCTTTCTGAAAGATGCTCTTACTGTAAGTATAGCAGATACTAGTGGCGCCTTGTGAGCAGTACTAATGGCGCACCGGCTGGTGCGCCATTAGAATACCAATTCTAATGGCGCCTGGTGGTGCGCCATTAAAAAATTCTAATGGCGTGATGCCAGTGGCGCACCAGCCATGCGCCATTAGAAGGCAAAACTGGTGCGCCACTAGCATGCCTTTTCCTAGTAGTGTGAGGAGGATCGGAGCCCGCAAGACTGACTCGAAGAAGAAGCTCCGCCCTTGTGAGAACCAAAACCCTACCTATCTAACCTAAGGCACTAGAAATACCATCCCCGCCACCGGTCATCGGAGTGGCATGCTGAGGGGAGACGAATCCACGTGCTCACCTCTCATTCTTCTTCCTTGCTTCTCGCAGCGTCATGACTTGCGATCCTTTCTTTCTATGATGCTCCTTGTCATGCTGTGCGGCGGCCGAGGTAATTAATTAATCGGTATTTACACTTTATATGTTTATCCCCATTGAGAACTTAACCTATTTGTCATCAATCACCAAAAAGGGGGAGATTGTAAGTGCATCTAGTGCCCCTTAGTGATTTTGGTGTATTGAAGACTTATAGGTTAAGAGACTAATGTGTTTGTGAGTGTACACAGGTTTAATAATTCTCTGAGGAGTTTGATATATCCAAAGGAAGTCGACCCCTAAAAATGAATGTCTTCATCCGATGACTTTGGTTTTCTTGAAGAATTTGAAAACGAGGAAATTGGTATGACCTTGAAGTTATTAATGGGAGGCCTATGAAGCGTGAAGACTTTTGTTTGCGTAGTTTCATTTCCTTCCTTTTGGTCATAGGAAACACCATACTGTTAAAGGGGTCGAGGTAATACTATGGAAAAATTTCCAAGTGATGCTCATCTCAAATCCTATACACATACCTAATCCTTCGAATGAAGCCTTTGGAAATCTCTTGCAGTTCAGTCAATTTCTTCAGTGACAGAGACGAAGATATTCTGGTCTCTGAGGAATTTGTTCTGATTGAGGAGTTAATTCGCCATTGTGAATTGCCTATAGGGAGGAACATGATAGCCCTGAGGAATTTCGTAGTTCAATTTTCGACCGTTGATGTTCTTTCTTGCCACTGTCCGATATCTCATCCACATAACGGTCATATCATTAGGGGCATTTATGTCTTATGATGTCGGGCTGCTCCCTGGCTATAAATAGACCCCCCCCCCTCAACCAATAGCTGGTTGGCTGCTCAAAGAGATAGACTGATACTCGTCATTTAGAGCATCCCATCATCCGAGGACTTTGAGAGAAAATCATCAGTGTAGAAAAACCAAAAAGCCCAAAACACCTAGAACCCAAAGTGATTGAGCATCACTGAAGAGATTGTTCCTGTGTGGAACCGACGCTCGTTACCTTTGATGACAGTGCATCTTCCAGACGATTAGGCGTCATTGTCTAGAGCATCCAAGAGAATTGTGGATCGCTGAGTGCCCAAGTCTATGAAGGTTTGGAAGTCACCTAGAAGACTTACGGCGAGTGATTGGGGAAGGTCAGTGTGACCTTAGGTCAAGGAGAATACGGTAAGGACTGTGTGTCATTTGCTTTAAATACCAAGCCGCTCCAACTAGACGTACAACTGTCACAACAGTTGGAACTGGTCTACCAAATCGTTGTCTTCACCGAGTTGCTGGTTCTATTTCCTAAACTCTTCATTTCCTCATTTACTTGTTGATAAAATTTATCGTTACTGTTTGAAGACTTTGACTGAAGATTTTATCAATTTTCTCAATCCTATTTCTTCAGTCATCTTGTCTTCTGCCTGCTTATACTGTTTAGGCGCTACCGTGCTCTGTACATGTTTCATTTCATCATGATGACTATGCTACTGTCTTGTTATGCATGCACCTGAAGACTTTATCCGATGCTTGTATTTCTTCACTTAGTAAATTCCTCAAGTAGTATTTCCTCAGTGCCGAATTTGTAAAAATCGCCTATTCATCCCCCTAGTTTATATTGGCGAGAAAACTTTCAATCTATTGATCGTCAATCATGGCAATACAACGAACGCCAGAAATAATAAAAATTACATCCAGGTCCATAGACCACCTAGCGGCGACTACAAGCACTAAATCAAGCGAAGGTGCGCTTGCTGTCATCGCCCCTCTCTCGTCGGAGCGGGCAAAACTTGTTGTAGTAGACAGTCGGTAAGTCGTCGTGCTAAGGCCCCATAGGACCAGCGCAGCAGAACAGCAACCGCCGCCGATGAAGAGTAGTGTAGATTGGAAAGATCCAACCTGAAGAAATAGAAACGTAGACAATCTACTACCAGATCCAAGCAAATCCACGAAGGATAGATCTGCGGAGACTCACCTCCACCACGCCCAACGACGATGATAGACACACCACCCAAGCGGGGCTAGGCGGGGAAGACCTTATTCCATCTTCAGGGAGTTGCCGCCGTCTCGTCTTCCTGAATAGGACACAAACCCTAACAAAACTTTAAAAAACATCTAAAAACGGAGCCCTCCTGCCAGCAAGGGTCGGGATCCACCGCGCCGCCATGGCTCTAAGGCCAGCGGAGGCGAGGCGAACCGGCGGCAGCGCCGATGGGAGGCAAAGAACCCCCTCTAGTTGATATAACACACTTTCAAATGTATTTCTGTGTAAAATGTGGAACACTGTTGCACGCATAAAGTTTAAATTTTTTAAACAATAGAGTAGTTAGGACTGAGGTGCATCGTGTTAGCAACGCATTTGCAAATTTGGGTCTATAAGAAATTCATTGGGTCTCATACATATATTTTAGGGGGCAAGCTTACAGAGAAATTCAGTGTACGATGTTTCCTGGATTGTAATTAGCTATGCCGTAATCATAAAACTGATAATACATTCTGACAGATAAATACAGACAACATAGGTTCAATGAAGAAGTGAAAAGTAGAAAAAGAAGCTTACATCAGCGATCATGATCTTTGGGTAGTTAATTAGCTACTAATTAAACTGGGAACTAACGCTGCGAATCGGTACTAACAACTACATGCAAGAATAGCCAAGTCCGCGGTGGCAAGAAAAATTCACAGCCTAATTTTGATTAGTTGGAAACAACTCCCTTTATCATACCCATCGTTGCAAAAAACTAGTACTGCCCCCTCATACAGACCTCCTAAAAATATCTTGACAATAAACCTTGATGCACTGATTAACCATCATCACATACATTTTAGATAACATGGTTCGTCAGCAAATACATTCCAAGACAGTAGATCCATCAGCAAATTAACAACATTGTTCCACGATGCATCAAAACATAATTATAATTACAAATCTAACAACAGACTCATTAATCAGGCAATATAACTACTCAAAAAAGCACTGTGTGGAATTTCACTGATAAAATTGAACTGATTAATCACCAAAATTTCAGATAAGACCAGGATAGTTCACTCCAAATTGAAGGTGAAAAATTACAAATCACAGTCATGCAAAAATCCGAGGAAACTTTTCAGAGATAAAACCAGTTTTGTCCCCGCCAAAAAAAACCAGATTTGAACACCACAAATCTGATCTCGTACAAAAAATTCGAGCAAACGTTTCAGAGAGCAAAAACGACGAAAGAAAACGACTTGGAGAAGAGATCGCTGTAACAATCCGATCTTGTAAAAAAGAAGTCCAGAAAACATCGAGAGAAAGATGAGGAAAAAAATGGCTTGGAAAATAGTTCGGCCGATTGGTCCTTGTTTGGTCGCCGGCCTTCATCCCGTAAGTCTCAGCCCGTGCCGGATCTGCAAGGACTGGCCGTCGTTCTCATGCTTCCACAGTACCCGGATTCGTGCAGGGTGACCTAGGAGTTCGGATCCATTGGTGGTTGGGGGCGATGTGGAAGTGGAGCTTCGCCAGTGCCATGCCGTACAATGTACATGAAGCAGGGGTCACCGTGGTTGGCCCCGTGGGTTGAGAGATAATGAAGGGGCACGGTGGCGTGGGAGGAGCACGGTGGTTGCTCACCGGGACGGAGGAAGGCTGCGGGATTGCGGTGGTGTGGGGCGTGGGGCATGGGAGCGATCGAGCGACTAGGCGAGGGAGCAGAGAAACATTGCAGGGCGACTGCAAATACTCCACGGGAGCAATTAATGTGATTCACCAACATTCCCTTCGTAAAGAAATATAAGAGCGTTTAGATTACTACTTTAGTGAGCTAAACATCAATATACCGGAAGTTTTGTTTAGAGATACTACAACGAAACAAAACTTAATACACAGCCTTTGAAGCCAGCGATCCGAATCTATAAAACAACGCACAAAGAGACTGAGTGAGGAAGATACGCCTGGATCATGGAGCGTCCTTCTTCTCTCGCAAGCCCCGTGGCGATGCTGGCTATCATCTGCTGTTCCTTGGCATGCTCGGCAGCGGCGGGCCGTGGTAAACGACTACTCATGTCAATTGACTATATTTCTCTGGACAAGTCAATTGATAATGGCACCTACCAGAAATTCCATGCAACTTCTCCATGTGGTGGAATTGGACTGCAACAAGAAGGTCCACAGTCACACTCAAATCATGCTCGGATCACGCTAGAAGACCATACTATGTTGAACCCGCGCTTAAAGGGATTGTCGGTGTAAGACATGTACATTTACTCTGACCGTTTGGTAGAAAGGCATACAGGCATTGTATATCCGAAAATTGTGAAGGCGAAAGACTTCCATTGAAAATTACAATATGGTCAAATCCTACCGATGAATTATGTATTAGATAACAGCGACAAATACCTACTCCATTTTTCACTCATTTACAGACGTCCTCCGTTGATAGACGAGAGACTTTGACCATGCGAGGACAATATGCTTCTTCTACGCGAATGGCCAATTAAGAACAGATCCTAGGTATACCAAAGTCCTCAGTTTACAAGTTAGTGGGGTAGTACACTGGTGCTCCACTAGTACAACTAGCTATCAACGTACCATTTTGCTTATAAAACGACGCAGCACAAGGAGAATGAGCGAGAAAGCTTGGGTCAGGATCATTCATGGAGCGGCCTTCTTCTTCCCTCGCGCGCCCCGTAGCCGTGCTGGCTATCATGTTTTTTTCCTTGGCATGCTTGGCCGCGGCGGGCCGTGGTAAACGACTACTCATCTCTTGTTGCTTCCTACATTACTCTCTTCATACCCAGCAACACGAAATCATGCAGTAACATTCCCATGCAGTTGCTCTGGACGGAAGTCATCACGGACGATGCCCTCCGTCGCCCACGGCCTCAGTCAACAAGTCGACGAGCTGCCCCGGCTGCGGCTACGGCGAGGTCACCGCTTCGTCTCTGCTGCCGCCACCGGGGACGTTTGCCCTTGCACCGCACCGGAGGACGCTGGAGGCCCCTGCGAACGTTGACCCTTACGCATGAAGCGCCTCGCTCCATGTATATCCACAGTTGCCAGAGATTTGAATAAGGGATCAGCACTGTATGTTTTTCTAGAAAAGGAGGATTACCCCGGCCTCTGCATGAGAGTTATCCATGCAGCCCCGGAGGATCAGCACTGTACGTACATATTTTTGTTAAACTTATTATGTGTGTAGCTCTTTGTTGTTGTGTGCCTGTGCATGTGACGATTGAAACAAGCGATCAAATAGCTGAAACAAACGATCAACACGTCGCTCTGTCACGCATATGTTTTCCGACAACAGGCACTTGTAGCTACTTCGACGTCACTGAACAAGGAAAGAAAATGAGTTATGCTTATCTCGAAAAGAAAAAATAAGGGCTACATAGGATTTGTTATATATGCCTGGCGGCTAGCATTGAATCTGTATTACCAACTTGCTTTTCTTGCACGCGTGCCAGGGGCCTTGTATCAAGTGAGAATAATTACATCCATCATCATCCACTACGTAGGATTCGTTACAGATTTATTTTGAAACTTTAAAAGATGGTTTCCATGAAGTTTTCATTGAATATTCGTTTCCGTATAATATTCTCCCTAAACGGAGTTAGGAGAAACATGAAGAGATCTATAGAATAAAAGGGATAGGTGTTAAGCAGATTACTTTGGCTAGCTTTTTATGTTTTAGGGTTTGCTTCTTTAGTGAACACATACCGTGTTTTTAGCTTATTATCTGTGTTTTTAGCTCTGCAGGAAGATATCCTCTCTAGAGCAAGGTTAACAATACATCCGAACAACCGGCTCTATATATTTGTCACATCATGTATAGTCAATCTCATGCTGACACATATAATAGTTAGCCATGTCATCAATATGCGGCCCAGCTTGTTAAAAAAATCAGCTAAACTGAGCTAGCTAGGAGCCCCCGGAATGATTTGACACTTGGATTGTTCGATGTGCTCGTTAAACGTTCCAATGATCTCATGGTTCCCACTGAGAATGGCTAGGTTCTTTTACCATGCCACCACATCGTCTGCCAGTCGGCCCATCATTAACGGGCCACTGCTCCGAGAGGTGGCCTACACGTCTGGTGAACCGGGCTGAATTTATTGGATGATGTTGGTTTTTGAATGAGCTGCTGCCCCAAGCTGCTATGTGTGTGCTCCAGATGTTTTGCAGACTCAGGAGGTCTTTCGCCTCATGGGCCGGCTTAGCTTCATTTATTTACAATCTAAAGAAACGCTTTGTGGGTTTTCTTTGTGTCAGGCTTTTCTCCTCCTTGTTGTCGGATTTCCTTACATGAAACATTAGTGATTCCACTACTCTCTTGGATCCATATCATTTTGATGTTCGTATTTAGAGGCACTAAGTTCTCGTTTCGCCCCAGCGCCCAAAACCTTAGAACCGGCCTTGGACGAGCTGTGCAGACAAGAGAGATGCCACTCTTGCACAGCCTTGCGGATGGAGTCGCTGTCCTGATAGTCGTCCCGGAAGGTCTCGAACTTGTCCATCATGTCGTGCACGGACGACCTCAGCAGCTCGTCCTGCCACCTCTCCAGACGAGGGAAGTCGCAGTACTTCTCCCCGAAATCATCCACGTACTGCATGTGAATCAAAGCAGCGATGGTTAGCGAATCCATCCAGCACCTGTAGTTTGGCGGCGTGGTCATGGTTACAACCGTACGTACCGAGCACTTGAGCGAGCCGACCTCGTGGGTGTACTTGCTAGGCACGCCAGCGATCTCCCTGGCACCGTAGAACTCCTCAACGGACCGAAGCATCTCCTCCTCCGTCGGCAGCTTCCTCCTGCCGGACAGCACCTGGGCCACCCAGCGAGCCTGAGCCTCGAAGGACCGAGGCGCGAATACCTTCCTGAGTAGTCCGACGAAGGAGAGCGACGGAGCCAGCGACGGCGGGAACACGTGCTCGAACAGCGGGCCCACGCGGTTGTCGTCCACGGCCACCGCTCCGCCCGTGTCCAGGAACGGAAACGAGTAGTTGTACCTGTGCGATAGATGACGGTGTCGGCGGCGACGCGGGAGCTGGAGCCGCCGCCGTCCTTGAACGCCACCCGCCCGTCCTCGCACAGACGCTCCACCTGCAGGCCGGCCAGGATCGATGAATGGTGCATTATACTACTATATTGGTTCTCTTCTACTACCTCTGTACAAGTTCCCTAACTACAAATATTTCGGTACGTACTTCAAGTCGGAGATGGAGGTTGGCGCTGTGCTTGGCCAGCACCTTGGACAAGCCTGGGGTAACCGCTTCCATGGACCCGGCGACGATGTACACCTCCTTGGCCACGCCGCGGATCTCCGTGGCGATGTCTCTCCGCTATCCCGCACCCGACGACCACCACAACCTCGCCATGGGCGGCTCCGGCACCCTATACGAGTGGCTGTGCATCTGCCTCCCCTCCACGTCTCCATGCCTGTACATCTTCTTCGTTATAGTAAATGATGATGGGAACATGCTTGGGTGGAGCTTGCATTGCTTTACACTTACCTTTGATGCTTGGCAATCTTGGCTGCGAGTAGTGGCCGGTGGCGACGACAACGGCGTCGAACACCTCCTCCATGCACGCGTCCAACTCCTTCCCGTCGGCACCATCACACTCCCCGAACCCGAGGTCCATGGATCTCACCGCCCACTTACGCGCCGGCGTCATGGCGGCATGGAGGACCCTGGTGTTGAGCCTCATGGCCTCCATGAGCCCGAAGGCGTCGCAGAAGTCCTTGAGGTACAGGTGCACCTCGCGGTGGCCCGGGAAGCGGCGGTCATCGCGGCCACTCTTGGGGCAGAAGGGGAAGTCGGTGAAGCCCGTGGTCTGCCGGGGGCTGATGAGCCGGAGCGAGGCATAGATGCTGCTGTGCACCTTCACCGGCGCCACCACGCCGAGCGCGCCATCGGCGTCGGTCCTCGGGTCGTACAGCCACTGCCCGCCGACGTCGCCGCTCTGCTCAAGCACCGTCACGTCGTGGCCCTCACGGCGCAGCTTCGCTGGCAGGCGGCCAGCCCGGCCATGCCGGCTCCGATGACGCACACCTTCTTCGACTGCGGCGGATTGCTGCGGCAGGCCGTATCCATGTGGATCGTCGGCAAGAAGTCACGGCCGGGGAGGTGTGGAGCAGCTGTCTGATTTGTTCCCGCCACGAATTTTGTTTTAGTGGAGGCCGTATGCATCGTTCTGATGCAGAGGCCGGGGAATCACCCCCTTTTCGAAAAAAAACGAATTTTGTTTTAGTCCAGCAGGCCGGGACGAGCCTCCTTCAGATAAAGTAGTAGCAGAAGGGAGCGTCTTTGCATACAAGGGAGAAGCAGTGGAAGTGCTCGACGTACGTATACTTAGAGAAGAGAAACACACTCATCCGCGCACGTACGTTCTTCTTTCTTTTTTCCTTTTTTTATTATTCCGTCCGCGCGTGCGGTCAGGGTCAAATGCATTAATTACCGCTGTTTAGTTTCTTTTTCCTTCTTCCGCGCTCGCTGATTGGTTGAGAGCGCCCGTGCGTGGGTGCACGCGTAGAGCACTGCACGTTGCTTCCTTCCTTCCTTCCTTCCTTCCTTCAAACGTGCACTCGCTTCGCTTCGCTTGGTTCAAACGTACACGTGCTTCATTTTTTACGGCAAAGAGCACCCGTAACTATCTATTCCTCAACAAAAAAAATCCAAATAATTAATGACAAACTTCTACTACTTTTCGCCAAGGAACAAGTCCACCGCACCGCCTGCTTCTAATCCGCTCTAAGCCGATGACACTTCAAAGGGGAACGCTTACTGTCTATAGTCTGAAGAGAAGCCAGCCTCAGACCAATCAAACGCCGTTGATTCAATCCAAATCTGACGCTCCAGATTTTGCTTCGTATGTGAAAAAAGGAACAAAAAATCTCTTCTGACTAACAGCCCGCAATCCCCGCGCCGTGAACCTCTCTCCATAATTCCTCCCGATCCCGTCGCCCCTAATCGCACGCACCGCCGGCCCCGAGCTCTTCCTCGCCCGCGGCTCGCCTCGCCGTCAACAGAACCGCTCCTCCGCTCCAATTACACCGCCCACCACCTGCTCAGGCCCGTACCCCCTCAACTCCCACTTCCTATATCCGTTCCTCTACTCCTTTCTCCATCTTCAAATTCATGGATGCGTCCTTCACCAACGGGGTAAGCACTCCATCCGGGAGGCTCACCGGCAGCGGCGGGAGGTCGTCGACGAGCCCTTCCATCCTCGTCCGACAATAATACCATGGCTACAACACATGCTGCGTCTCCCTCGGAGGAGTGGCCGTCACCGCCCATGGTTCGTGACTGTTTCCTGGGCAAGGGAGAACAGTTCATCGACATAGTGTTTCTATTACATGTAAAGTATGCTTCCATAGCATGAGATAATGCTTCACCTCCTATGGCAACTGCTTCCTAATTTCACTCCTATATGATGCTTCTTTAGTATTTTGCTAGTGCGTATTCCTATAATGCTTCGACAGTACTACTATGATATTTTAGCAGTCAGTGCAATGTGCTTCCTATTTTCTTCTGGTGCAAATTCTAACATCCATGGAAACGGTGCTTGATGCATGATCTTTGTGTGTAGGAAGCATGAACCAATGTCTCTTGCACAATGTCATGAGCAACAACAGAGGTGGCCATGTTCGCTTCGTTTTCGGCTTCTCTGCGGCCATCGACAGCCAATTGACGTGTAGTTGAGGACAACGATGACACTTCAAATATAGTACATTTATAATAGAAATCTAGTGTGCTACAATCTTTTCTCGGGTACATCCGAATGGCACCTTGATGTACCATCGATCGTTCATGACCCCGTCCCGTGGACCGATGCAGAAAAAGCTTTGACTCCGCCTCCACTCCAATTTCGAGTTGCTACTTGCTGTGTCAGACATCCTATGTAGTTGGATGTGGAGTTATATGATGCGTTGTCATTTTATTTAGTTGGAAGGATGGTGCGGTTGGCGATTTGGTGAGACTCGGACACACGCAACTTGACCGGAGGAGCTTGATAGCACAAGGCGTGGAGTCGGTGCCGCTAGGAGGTTATGGAAGAGTGTAATTAACCTGCCACGGGGGTGACGGGTGCTTGACGCCAAAACATCACAAAATAGAAAATTTTAAAGCGAGAAAATGAATAATAAAGAAAACCAAAATAAGAAAAACACTTGTTAAATTTTTTTGTTGTTTTGTATTAAGAAGAGAGAATCGGCGATGATGACATAAGGATGTGCCTGCCATTCATTGCCATGAGGTAATAATGACTTGTTTTTTGTTGCAATTTACACGGGTACTATTAATTACGTTCAAGCTCCGCCAGTACACCCGTGCTTAGGATCTCGGTATACTTGGATCGCCCGGGAAGGAGTTTGTCGCCATTGTGTAGGGAGCAGGAGACACGTTCCGTGTTACGTGCGGTCTCCACCGTTGGATCCGAGAGAGAGGAACGACTGAGATGGGCTTGAGGAGGGCAATCCGTGGGAGTCGAAGATGGGCCAATGAGACGCGGGAGTTTTGCGGCCTCTTTATCTCAAATTTTCGTGGCTGCGCCAGCGGTTTTCAAGTTTTGAGCGGCAACAAATTGAAGATGAAAATCCAACCGCGTACCCACCAAAGCACCCAAACCCCAATTAAGTCCCCAACCAACCACAGCACTCTTCTTCCTCCTCTCCCCCAAATCGGCCGCCGCCGCCGCCCCCGACCCCAAATCTCCCACCGCGCGCGGCGACCTCCGACCCTCTCCTTCTCTTCTCTCCCAAGGCTGCAGATCGAGCCTCCTTGCGGCCAGATTTGCCAGCCTTGGGGAGATGACGGAGAATGGGACCGTCGTCGGCCTCCCTCCGTCCGTTCGTCCTCGTCCGTGCGGTTGGTTGGTTGGGGCCAGGGCCATGGAGACGGAGATGGAGAACTTCTCTTCTCCCCAACCACCACGCAGCGCGGCAGAGGACCCCTGCCCGGTGCCTAGGGTTTCGGACGGCGCGGCTCCGGCGAGCCTACAGCATCTCCGAGGACCCCAATGGTACGCCCCTCCTCCTCCAGCCCCACCGTCTCCCCTATCTATCCTGCTCATCGTCTTCTTCTTCTCCCTTCCCCTCCCTTCCCGTCGCCTCATCTTATTCTTCTGGATCTGCCCATCTAATTCCTCTTTGTGCAGGCCATCTCCATGGAAGAAGCTGCTACCTGCGGCTGTGAGTGAAGGAGGAGGAGGAGGAGGAGGGGGACGAGCACCATGGCGGGTGTGAGTGCAGGTGCAGGCCATCGCCATGGAAGCAAGGGCCTCAATCTCTTCATGTTTCTTCATCTCAGGTCATACTTTATACCTGTTTTAAACATGTGTCTGTATGCGTGAGCCCATTATTTCTCCTCTGCTACGCTACCATACCTGTGAGTTACTAGTTGGTAGCTAATCCCCGTATCAACTGATTTGGATTGGAGATATACCATATCAAAGCCTCTGTTTCTTTCTTCCTTTGGAGTATGTTTCATCGCACCACAATTGTCATCTGGTGATTCCTTCCTGCACTATATATATACAGTTTGCTGCTGCAATTACATACTACCTCTGTCTCAAAATGTAACACGTTTTTGTAGGCTACTTTAGCCTACAAAACACACCTTATATTTTGGGACGGAGGTACTACTTTACAGCAGCATCCATTCTTTGCAATAGCATCCATACTACATACACTCTGTGCGTGACTTGATTGCTTCTGCGGGTTTGGTTCATGCATTCTGGAACCTAGAGTTGAATGAGACCCTGCTGATTTCGGTTCTTGCATGGTCTCTTGTTTCATGTGATGTTCATGTTGATGCATTCGCACTCTTGTGATCGACCATAGCATTACGTGCGGCATTACCCGTGGATTCTGTTTTTCTAGTTTATGTTGCCGTGATCCACCTATATGATCGACCATAGCATTTCGGTTGGTTGGTTGGGGCCAGGGCCATGGAGATGGAGATGGAGCTCTTCTCTTCTCCCCAACCACCACGCAGCGCAGCGCAGCGGCAGAGGACCCCTGCCCGGTGCCTAGGGTTTCGGACGGCGCGGCTCCGGCGAGCCTACAGCATCTCCGACGACCCCAATGGTACGCCTCTTCCCCAGCCCCGACTCCCTGTCTATCCTCGTCGCCTTCTTCTTTTCCCTCCCTCCGTCGCCTCATCTTATTATTCGGATCTGCCCATCCGATTCCTCCTGCGCTTGGTTTGTGCAGGCCATCTCCATGGAATAAGCTGCTACTGTGGCTGTGAGTGAAGGAGGAGGAAGAGGAGGAGCACCATGGCGGTGTGAGTGCAGTGCAGGCCATCGCCATGGAAGCAAGGGCCTCACTCTGTTCATGTTTCTTCATCTCAGGTCATACTTTATACCTGTTTTAACATGTCTAGTCGACAATGGCCCTTTTTGGAAGAAGATTTGGGGATTGCCATATGCCCAAGTGAGGTGGAGCATTTTATTTTATTACGACACTGATTTGGTCACACTGATTTTACATACTATGTTTGTCTCAAAATGTAAGACGTTTTTGCAGGCTAGTTTAGCGTATAAAAACATCTTATATTTTCAGACGGAGGTACTACTTCATAGCAGCATCCATTCTTATATTGGCGCCTCTTCTTCCTGCACCAACAATGGCGCTGCGATTTCACACCCACTCCGATTCCAAGTTTTATGTTTTTAGGAGGAATAATCATGCGGGCGGAGATTATTGTGTCACATAGAACAGAATCATTGAAAATTACTCAGCTTCTGCGTCCGTATTGTACCGTCGAGGAATTTCCACTAACTGAAACCCCGGAAAGATCCCTACCGCTCTCCTTCCAATGCTCTCGTGTTTGTTCAATAAAACTGCCTCGTGTTTACCTGCAAGTTTCTCAAAATACAGCCTTGTATAGCGAATCTCATCTGAATCCTTTATCTTAAGTTCCGTTTGATCTAATATGTCTTCTTTTAATTTCAGTGGATGCGCTCTGGACCGCAGTGTTCAATTTTGAGAGAGCTGATCCCATGATGCGCTTTTTACAATCGCATCGCATTTTGTTTCATATATATATGCTTTTCATGTCGACACGTTGACTCTCTTTTGATCGAGACATAGCCTTAATAGGCCGACACGTCGACTCTCTTTTCATTAGATATGGCTTTAACAAGTCGGACACATTGACTCTCTTGTTACCGCATCATGATCGTTGGCTATTATAACTGCTCCATCTGTTTGTCCTTGTCTGAATTTTCTTATATCGTTCCTGTATTAGGATGGCGCCAAATAAAATGCTTGCTTTAAAATGCAGATTTGTATAGCAGAGATAGCACCACCATCAATCGGGAGCACCGCCAAATAAAATGATGAGCACGATGGGGAGGTTGCTGCTGCTCTTCTCCCCTTCAATTTTCTTCTTGATTCTCTTCTTGCTTGCCCGAGGATGAACTGAATTTAACGGTGTCTGTCATGCCTAGCAGTGATGACGAGCGATTTGAGATGGTGACAATGGGGAACAAGCCGAGCAAGTGCAGCCGTCGTCGAGTTCCCTGAAATCAGCAGCGCTCAGTCTGTCCTCTCTTTGCTCATCTTATGCTTTGGTACAAAAAAAATCAGACTCAACACTTGTAGCAGCAGGTCGAAGGTGCACCTCATGTTTTGGCTGAAAATAGTCAAGTGTGCAATATGTAATATTAGTGGAGCTAAAGCACGAGCATGTCCAATTACACAATTATGAATTCTCCTCGAGATCGTGACTGAAAACCTACTAGCATAGTATATTTTTCCGTGTCGATCGGTATATGTCAACGTCCACATTATTCACTTCAGCTTTGCATGGTTAGGCACAAACATACATCTTATATTAGCATGAACTGAACTTGTGATGTGGTACAAATTCAGAAATCAAGACTTGTAGTAGCAGTAGGTCCGAAGGCGCATCTCATGTCTTTGCTGAAGCGTTACTACCTCTGTACACTAACGTAAAGGCGTTTTGCATTTCAATTTGAACTGCAAAAACGTATTATAATAGTGTCTGAGAGAATAAGCAGAGTCAATGTTTTTGCTCCCCGTTTCCTTTTGTTGAGCTCATTCACATAGGAGCAGAGACTACTAATTCCGTCATTCAGATTTATACTTTAGTGATGGCAAGTATTTCGTGGGTATTGGATTTACATGTAGCGAGGGACGAGTGTTTTTTCTGCTTGAGCATATTTACTTTGACCGCTTAATTTTATCTTGATGGATAAACCGTCGGACCTTTCTTTTGCAAGACACAAACATGTCTTCGTTGTTGAGCTTGTAGTACATCACCAATTGGTAGTTATATAAGACCCGTTGCTGTCTTGGCTAGCTATGAGTGAGGGGGTATCAAATGCTCCAGGTTCAGCCTTGGGTATATTATAAATGCTGGTGGTTGTTAGTACAACAGCACTCATCACGATGGAACTATTATCCTGTTTGTCCATCTCTCTGAAAGAGAAAATCCCAATGAAGCACAGATGCTAAGCAACAACTTATAAATGATTTCCTGTTTTTCTTCAGTGTAATCCTGTGCAGAATTAACATTGAGTTTGTGGTAATCGAACTTGAAACAAATCACTAGCTAGGTTCACAATTGAGATGCATATTATCAGCAAGTCTCTAGTTTTTTTCTTCTCATTTCTTTCATCCTGATACATGTGCATTCTTCTCTGTAATAACAGTTGCATCATTCATTCCCTGCTATGTGAAGGTGGTGGTGGTGAACATGGCAGCAATGTCTTGATGCTACGTACAGTTTAGACCGCATGACACCGACGAGGTTTAGGTGTAAGTGTACTGGACATGCCGGACCCCATGCCCGAGCTTGACGAGGACATTGCCGTACAACCCGATCATGGGGACACACTGTAGAAGGTATGGCTACCCGCAGCAGGTAGCACCTCCCTCTCCATCCACCCACTCCTCTTGCAACCAGCTGCTGCTAATGGCAAAAACCATTTAATTCTGGACGTATGTTTAGTTATTGAACATGCATGAAGTCTGAACCTTTTGTGTCTGTGGTCACTTTTTCTTAGCTCAAAATATGCTCAACTTCTTAGGAAAGTCCAGCATTTATAGTATATATACCCAAGTCAGCAGATTTGTTTGGGCATATTTACTTGGACCGCTTGAATTTAGCTTGATGGAAAAAACATCACACGTTTCTTTTTGCAAGATACAAACATGCCTTCATTGTTGAGCTTCTAGCACATCCCAATTGGTAGTTATATAAAAAGTATATTATTTACTTGGCTAGCTGTGAGTGAGAAGTGTCAAATGCTCCAGGTTCAGTCTTGGGCATGCATACGATAAATATTGTGGTTGTTAGTACAACATTACTCATCCTGATGGAACTATTATCCTGTTTGGGTGTCCCTCCGAAATAGAAAATCCCCATTAAACACATGTCCTAAGCAACAACTTACAAATCTGAAATTGATTTCCTGTTTTTCTTTAGTGTACTTAATACGTGATTTTTGACGGCAGCTGCTCTTGCCGATGAACTCCTTTTGATTCGTGGATGGAGCTGCATCAGGTACTACTTTGCTGAGTGAGAGATCTTTTGTTTTTGCAGGAGCGGAACAGAGCCACCACAATGATTCTTCTTCCACTCCGCGCCCTGCCCCTCTGGTCTTGTTTTTGCAGGTGCGAAACCACTTGTCTCCTATGCTATCTGTCACTCTCATGCTCTGCGATGCCCACCGAGACTTGCGTGCTGCCAAATTATGTGCCAACGCCTCATGTGTGCCTTGGCGATTTCTAGCATTTATGGTCTGGTGGTGGTGTCATATTTTTTGGGATCATATCTTGTTAATGTCAAGTTGACGACACTTAGTGTTGGTTGAAAGCTCATGTCAGTCAGTTACGATGTTAGAAAGCTCATGTCAGTTTGTTGATTGATCGATCAACCTGCTTCAGTCATACATGTACTAGCACACACGCCTGGGATGATTGTACTTGCTAGTTGCTAGATGGATGACCATTTTGCTACTCTGGTACTAACTCAAGTTGTAGCACTGTACTAGATGACTAGTGGTAGACATTCTAACAGTTCGGTCTAGCAGTACTTTATGTTTGAAATATTTCTTTCCTGTGATGATTTGAGAGTTCTACTTGCGGGACAAAAGCTGCCTTTGTGGGAGAGAAGGGAGACAAAGGTGGCGAACACGGAAATGTCGTGTGGCTGCCCTCCTCCGACAATGAAGCCTCTTAGGCGAGGAGATGATGCACGCCGACCTGTGATGACCATAATTGTGCATGTTGTGTGCAGCCCAAGAGTAGTGAGGATGAAAGAAGAGTAGCAAGGTTGTGGTGTTTGATGTAAACTAATTGTTTTGTTTCCTCCGAAGATTGTGATATCATGACAACCTTTTATTTGAATTAGTAAGTCCCTAGGTCTGGTCTGGCTGTGAGTTTGTGGCAGGAAATGGTCCAGATTACAAGCAAGCATTTTGGTCCCTAGGTGCAGGTGCGCATCAAAGGTGGTGTTCCAACCATTTATTATTAACATTCCTAATTGGACGTGTTGCAGCTCGACCAAGCCACGGATGCTGAGACCGCCTAAATTGTAAACATGTACTCCCTTTGTAAAGAAATATAGATAGCGATCTAAACGCCCTTATATTTCTATACGTAGCGAGTAGTATTCCCAGCGTGGTGGTTTCAGATAAAGTCATTGAAGACGAGACGACACCGGTCCGTGTCGCTCTCTAGGTTTGAGGTGAGCTGTGATGGTAGCTAGAGAGGTTGGACATGCACTCATGTGTCGAACTTGGTCATTAGTTGTGATTTGGCTATGCCGTTCTGATCATCTAGCTAGGATACCACTCACAGGTCAGATGAGAACCCTATATATTTCTGAGTTTGGAGCAAGGTCTGAGTGCATGCAGACCTTACTTTCATATATATACAACGATACAAGCGATTTTCTCTTACTTTTGTTCTCTTGTCAGTACCTTTGTGTTACATACAACAATACTACTAGGAAGCGGACGCAAATTTGAAGAGAGAATGGAAAGGACTAGGGATTAACATCTGATGCCATTTACAATAATACTAATAAGGAAGTACACAAATTAGAATTAGTGCCAAAATCCCATGCATGGAAACTAACTAGCGCTATTTGAGGGGGTACTACATAATTAGGAAACTTGGCAAATTATACGAGAAAAAAAGATAAACTTGCAGATCGTACAGATTGAGAGAGAAATCAACGCCCCATGCACACATCTACCGGGCGCTTCAAAAGGCATCATCCATATAAATACCTATTGCCTGATCGATCTCTCGTCTTCCACCTCGAAACCAGGCAGTCAATCAATTCTCCCCCAAACCAACGCTCCAGGCATTTACTCCCCATGCACGCCGCCTTCCTCCTCCATTACTCCCGCTCCCCGCTTTGTTAGTATGCGACCCAACCCAACCAAGAAGCGATCCATCGGCTATCGCCGCATCTCCCATGCCTCACGCGGATCGTGGTCTCATCGTACGCCTCCCCGTGTTCCCCGCTCGCTACTCCCTGGCCACGCCGAGCGCTCCCATCTCTCTATAAATGGCCGCCCCTTGCTCTCGATCTGAGCCGCCCCACACATTGCTCCCTCTGTTTCTCCCCAAGCCAATGCTACCTCGCATCGTCTACAACCGTGTACACCGAGCGGCCAGCAACTGGAGATGGTCTGCCGTCCGTCGGATCGGCTCGGTGCGCAGCAAGACCGGCCCGGCCGAGCATGCGTGGCACCCCGGCCATGCCTGCGGCGGCCGCTGGGAACTCGTTCATAGTGTCAGGTTTGAAGGTTTTGTCTGCCCCCTCTCTCTGCAAGAGCCTAATAGCACAACCTTTCTTGATCTAACCTTCCTTTACTGAAATCTTCACACGGTGCTAATCAACCGATTAGTTCTTTTTTTCATGAATCTTGTTATGTAGTGCTGTAGATGATTCTACATGTCATGGAACTGGAGATGCGGTAAAGAAGCTGTTGTCGAGAAAGAGCAAACAACTCTGGGTTGGATGTGTATTTCATTCATAATATTCAGATATAATCAATTCAAGATAAACTTAGTGGAACAGTTATATATGCATCAACATTGGTTTTTTGTTTCCTTTCATGAGTAAGCATATGCTTTTCTATCTCTACATCTACTGATTTTAAATTGTAACGTTGAGGTGATTTTTTCTACATTCTTGTCAGTTTCAAATCACGGTGCACAAACAAACATGCAGCAAGCCAACCTGGCCTATCTCTTGTTTGGCTTGGGGTATAGGGTCTCATCTCAGGTTCTGAACCACCTTGTTGCTGAATTTTTGTGAGATGTTTACTGAATTTTGTGAGACTAATACACTGATTTGTTTGCAAATTAAGTTGACTGAATATGTTGCACATTATGTGACTGAAATTGTTGACTGAAAATGTTATGTGCACATTATGTGCTGTATTGGTAAGAGATAATTTTCTGTTTTATTGGGACTTAACAGATTACTTAATTGGATTTGTTATGTGCTGCAATTTTAACTGAGTTTGGACACTTAACCTATGAACTGAACTTGTGCACAGAACATGTTAACTGAATTTCTGCACTGAACATGTTTTCTGAATTTCTGTACTAAATTTCCTAGCTCATTTGTCATCTGAATGTTTAGTAAAATTTAAGTGAGTTTGTGCCTTTAATGTTTTATACTTGTATACTGAATTTTTCTTCACTGATTTGACTTCCGTTTGACAATGCAGGGGATTTTGATGGTCTTTTTAGTGTTGAGATCCATCATCGGGGTTGCATGACTTTAATTGAATTTATTTGTTTTTCTAATTGTACAAAGAACAAAGAAATAGTACATGTGGCAGTAAGTTAAAAGAAATCATTTGATTGAAAGATAAGAAGAATGTGATTATGACCCTAGAAGGCAACCGATCTTTTTCTCACTGTTTGTTGTGATAATAAAATCAAGCCGATTTTCTTGAGTAAATTAATACTGCAGGTACTAATCCTTTTTGTGTTGCTAACTTGCTATATATGCTGTATAATTGTGAAGGTGGGCAAATCAGCATATGATTGTTCTATTGCTTTACTAGAGGAATTTGATTACCTTTCACATATATGGGAGGCAAAGGTTTTTATGATTCCCAGCATCGTGACTGATCTGCTAATTTTTTGGCAAACATACAATTTTGTTTGGCCTTGATATCCTATTAGTGCAATATATATTTTATAGAAGATGCTAGGGCCATTAAAGATATGCGTGCTTGGAGATTGCTTCGATAGTTATAGTAGATTTTCTTGCAAGTATCTTCAAGGTAAACATATAACTTCAGGAAATCTTTACATTATCCTGCAAAAGAAGATCTTTACATTAACTACAGAATTTTTTTACATCAAAATATATAATTGTAGATATGCGTGACTGATCTGCTAATAGTTTTAGTAGATATCGTCTCTATTTCTTTTACATGTGGATATTGTTGTTTTGAAGCAAATTTCACCATTAAGTTTTATCAGGTTTTGTTTTGGTCTATTATCAGTTTTCTCGCTTATTCTCTCTAATCAAAAAAGGAACATAAATGTGCATTTACCTAAATGTGCATTTACATTTGCAGAATATGGCAGGAGTACAGCTTATCCAGGGACACCAATTGGGAGAGGTACAACATATGCATTTCAAACAGATCTGGACTCTGCTACTTCTGACTTCACCAAGGTTGAAGTTTTAAATTCAGAACTTCAGAACATTCCCTTTACTTTTGTGTAAAATGACCTTATGATCTTACTCTAATGGCAGGCTATAAAATCAAATCCATCAGCTGCTATATTTGTGTAAACTTCTAAACTAATATGGGTCAAGTCAAGCCTACTATGGGTGTCGCCATAGGAACGGACGAGAGGAGCCCCCCCTCCTTTGCCTCTAAGAGGAGAGCTGGGAGGAAGGGGTGGAGGTCATGCGGGAAGGAAGAAGATCTCCTCCACAGGGACGGACGAGGGGAGCCCCCTTCCTTTGTGTCATCTTGCTCATACGCCAACATGTAAGAGGAGAGCTGGGAGGAAGGGGTGGAGGTCATGGGGGAAGGAAGAAGAGGAGGCCATGGGGAGGAAGAAGATGTCCCCCTCGTTCCTCAAGTTGGTCTTCGCGTCATTTCATTGCATGCCCCTTGTTCTTCTGGTTGCTTTGCTGAATCTGCTGCTACCCTCATTGATCTGTAAGTACGAATCTATTTTGTCCCGTTCTTGCTCATTGGCTGCTGCTTGTCAATGATTTTTCTTTTTTCTCCTGCAGATTGGCCTGCTGTTACCGGATTCTTGTGCTTCTGGTCGATCCCCTGGTCAGTTTTTTAGCTGTTCAAGATAATGCATGGTAGAAAATCGGTGTATAATACTTGTGTATAGTTCAGTTGTGCTTGAGTACCTGTTGCATTCTTGACATCTAATTTCTAAATTCTCAACTTCATGGAAACATTAGTACTTTTTAGTTCATTGTGCTGATTATCAACTACCAATTACAAGGTAGTTTTCTTGCTATGGGGTTACTAATTGAGTACCAGTAATATCCACTGCGGAGATGATATCCATATTTCATTGTATTGCTACTATTTTCCTTCATTTTTCTATCCTGCATTTCCAATATACAACATACATAATACATTTCCAGTCTCTAAATCTCTAGATAGAAAAAAATAGCTAAACATGGTTATAAAGTTTTGGCTATTTTTTGGACTGAAGAAATATGACATCTGTTGTAGCTCTAAATGCTTACTGTTCTCTTTCCTTGGCATTGTTTGCAGAAAATATATATATTGTAGAGACAGTATATTTGTGCCTTGTGAGAATAGGACTGCTGTCAAATGACATCATGCAATGTGGATTTAGAGCGAAGAGTGAGATATGTTTCCATACAGCGCCTCTTTGGATCGATAGTACAAAATAAATAGCTTGAATGGATTTAGTATTAAGAACAAAATAAGATGCTAGACTATGTTGGTACACATATATTATATTTGGATGCTTGTGATTGGCTGGAAATAAGATGCTATTTTTGATGGATTATGGATTTCATGTTCTTGTACAAGATGGGTTTAGGACACAAACAATTATTTGTTTTATCTATGAAAAACTTTTTCTTCAAGATTACAGTATGTTGAATGCCTTTCGTGCTTAGTTGAAATATAAGTACTGCTTGTATGTGATTTCAATCAAGCTTGACCAATTTTCTTTGCTCTGCCTTTTGCCTCCCTCTCCACTGAATATGACCATGTTCAAAATAAAATGTGTTATGAGAGTAACTGATATTTTATTTTTGTTGGGACTGTTCTTTTTAGGTCTGCGTTGATCCCACTCTTGCACTTTTGCTTTCACATTTACTAGGACTCTAGTAATAACCACATTATGAAATGGGCGATAATCATCGACCCTATTTACATGAGTGATGATGAAGGTATGGGTGTATATACAGAGTACCAGCGTCGTTGTCTCTGATTCCTATTAATGAACTTGTATTCGACGTTGGCTGTCTCAAATATTCAGGTAAGCGCCACCATAAACGCCAACGTGCCAAAAAGACAAGGGGCCGAGCTCCATGCAGC
Organism: Aegilops speltoides; assembly: GCA_021437245.1. Taxonomy (NCBI): domain Eukaryota; kingdom Viridiplantae; phylum Streptophyta; class Magnoliopsida; order Poales; family Poaceae; genus Aegilops; species Aegilops speltoides. The sequence goes on along the minus strand of JAHHZJ010001202.1, from coordinate 24,226 downwards.
GAACCATGTCTTTGTGAGAGAGAGGTAGCATGCTGCCCTTATGCCACCGTTCAATAGACTGTTCTTTGCATGTTAAATGAACTCTTACACCATTATTTAGTAGATTGTTCTTCGCATGTTAAACTGAACTCTTACACATAGGACCAATATGGTGCGAACTATGGGGCAAACCATCGCTCACTATCCACTCAGTTAGAAGAACATACCCATGTTATCCATGGTTTGAGCAGTTCGCAGCTAACATGTCATATATTTATAGAGAGAGAGAGTTGGAGCTTTAACTTCCCCCTTGTTAGCTTGCAAGATATTTGACTATATTTCTCTGGACATGTCAATTGATAATGGCACCTTACCAGAAATTCCATGCAACTTCTCCAAGTGGTGGAATTGGACTGCAACAAGAAGGTCCACAGTCACACTTAAATCATGCTCGGATCACGCTAGAAGACCATATGAAAGTGATTGTCGGTGTAAGACATGTACATTGACTCAATATATGACCGTTTGGTAGAAAGGCATACGGGCATAGTATATCTGAAAATTGTGAAGGCGTAAAGACTTCCATTGAAAATTACAATATGGTCAAATCCTACCGATGAAAGCATGAATTATGTATTAGATAACAGCGACAAATACCTACTCCATTTTTCGCTCATTTACAGACGTCCTCTGTTGATAGACGAGAGACTTTGACCATGTGAGGACAATATGCTTCTTCTACGCGAATGGCCAATTAAGAACAGATCCTCAGTTTACAAGTTAGTGGGGTAGTACACTGGTGCTCCACTAGTACAATTTGCTATCTACCATTTTGCTTATAAAGCGACGCACAAGGAGAATGGCGAAAAGCTTGGGTCAGGGTCATTCATGGGCGGCCTTCTTCTTCCTCGCGCCCGTGGCCGTCTTGGCTATCATGTTTTTTCCTTGGCATGCTTGGCGGCGGCGGGCCGTGGTAGCGACTACTCATCTCTTGTTGCTTCCTACTCTCTTCATAGTTCATACCCGAAACACGAAATCATGCAGTAACATTCCCATGCAGTTGCTCGGGCGGAAGTCATCACGGACGATGGCCTCCCTCACCCACGGCCTCAGTCAACAAGTCGACGAGCTGCCCGGGCTGCGGCTACGGCGAGGTCACCACTTCATCCCTGCTGCCGCCGCCTGGGACGTTTGCCCCTGCGCCGCACCGGAGGACGCTGGAGGCCACTGCGAACGTCGACCCTTACGCATGAAGCGCCTCGCTCCGTGTATATCCATGTGTATATATATATACACACACACACGTACAATCCGTAGTTGCCAGAGATTTGAATAAAGGATCAGCATTGTACGTTTTTCTAAAAAAAGGAGGATTACCCCTGGCCTCTGCATGAGAGTTATGCATGCAGCCCCGGAGGATCAGCATTGTACGTACATACTTTGTTTAACTTATTATGTGTGTAGCTCTTTGTTGTTGTGTGCCTGTGTATGTGACGATTGAAACAAGCGATCAAATACCTGAAACTGCAACCGGCAACAAGTGGCTCTGTCACGTGTATGTTTTCCGACAACAGGTACTTGTAGCTACTTCGACGTCACTGAACAAGGAAAGACAATGAGTTATGCTTTTTTCAAAAAGAAAAATAATAAGAGCTACTTAGGATTCGTTATATATGCCTGGCGACTAGCATTGGGTCTGTATTACCAACTTGATTTTCTTGGACGCGTGCCAGGGGCCTTGTATCAAGAGAGAATAGTTACATCCATCATCATCCACTATGGGATTACAAATTCAGGAGGTTCATCTTGCTATCTATCAACATGTCCGTTACGATGGAGAACATTTAATGAACTCGTCTGCAACAATGTTTGCTTCTCTATGACAATGAAGGGAAGTTAAGTTGCCAGTATTAAATAACTCACCACGCAAAAATTAATTAACTTGATACTCGTCCAATCAGTTTGTGCAATGTGGTGTATAAAATTGTGTCGAAGTGTATGGTTAATAGATTGAGACCCCTACTGGGGGAGTTAATCTCTGAAAATCAGAGTGCTTTTGTTTCTGGGAGACTTATCACAGACAATTCAATAATTGCTTTCGAATGCATACATCATATTCAGTCTCTAAAGGAAAATGACCCTGCCTGTTGTGCCTACAAGCTCGATCTATCTAAAGCATATGACCGAGTCGACTGTTTTTTTTGGAGAAGGCCTTACACAAGTGGGGTTTTTCACCTGCATGGATTGCCCGGGTTATGGCATGCGTTTCCTCAGTAACATATTCAGTGAAGTTTAATGGCAAGATACTAGAGTCTTTCACCCCGACGAGAGGGCTACGTTAGGGTGACCCGTTATCACCCTTCCTTTTCCTTTTCATTGCAGATGCACTATCGGCTCTGTTAAATAAAGCGATGAATGAGGATGGTCTTAGAGGGGTGAAGATTTGCAGAAGGGCTCCGGAGATTTCTCATCTACTGTTTGCAGATGATTCACTTTTGTTTTTTGAAGCCTCAGAACAGCAAGCACACATGGTGAAAGGTTTGTTGAACACCTTTGCGTTGGCCACGGCCAGTTAATTAATCCAACAAAGTGCTCCATCCTTTTCTCAGAATCTTGCTTACCTACGGTGGTGAATGAAGTGAAGAGAATCCTAGAAATTGAACAAGAGGTTTTTGAGCCTAAATACCTTGGTTTGCCGGTGCCGGAAGGGAGAATGAATAAGGGTAAATTTGAAACGGTACAAGATAGATTGAGGAAGAGGTTGATTGACTGGAGCGAACAGTATATGTCAACTGGTAATAAGGAAATTCTGATAAAATCAGTTGCGCAGGCGATCCCAGCTTATGTCATGAGTGTTTTTAAGCTACCAGCTTCAGTATGTGACGAGTTAACCCGGCTTATGCGTCAGTACTGGTGGGGTGTTGAGAAAGGAAAACATAAGATGGCGTGGCTCAGTTGGGATAAAATGAGATTACCAAAGTCAATGGGTGGTATGGGGTTCAGAGATATGAGAGCGTTTAACCAGGCGCTTCTTGCTAAGCAAGCCTGGCGTCTCATTGATACTCCGGAAAGTCTGTGTGCCAGATTGTTGAAGTCCAAGTACTTCCCCTCAGGCAGCCTTTTGGATACGGTTTTCCCTAACCAGGGGTCGGCGGTTTGGAAGGGTATATTACATGGCCTTGATTTGCTAAAGACAGGAGTTATTTGGCGGGTGGGCAATGGTTCAAGTATAAGAACCTGGCGGGATCCATGGATACCTAGAGCTTCTTCGTTCAGACCTATAACTCCAAAGCGCACGTCCCGCCTAAATCGTGTCTCTGATTTTTTGGACGGGAATGGTGCATGGAGGATGGATAGGCTGACACAGCATTTTTGGCAAATGGATATTGATCACATTTTGAAGATACGAACGTCCCCGAGGCAACGGTGCGATTTTATCTCATGGTTCCCGGAGAAGAATGGAAGTTTCTCTGTTAAGAGTGCCTATAAATTGGCTACAAGTGCTCATGATGCTGCCTACGCCGGGGGATCATCCTCAGACATTCCTAACGGCACGAGATCAATCTGGAACTGTGTTTGGAAGTCGTCGGTGCCACAGAAGATGAAGATTGCGGCCTGGAAAGTGGTGGTCGGGGCCTTGCCGACGGCAGCATGCAAGAAGTACAGACATGTTTCAAAGCGATCTACCTGCCCGCTATGTGGTGTGGAGGAGGAGAATGAGTTCCATGCCTTAATCACATGCGATCATGCACGTGCCCTGTGGACACACATGCTGGAAAGATGGCCTCTCCCGTCAGATACCATTCTGATCAATACGGGCAAGGAGTGGCTCCTGGTTTTGCTCATGCAATGTTCGGATCAGGTACGCGCCATGGTGATCATGCTACTCTGGAGAATATGGCAGTTGCAGAATGACTGTGCTCATGGCAAGGAGGTGCCAGCAACGGCGGCGACAGTGGAGTACCTGGATAGTTACTACAAGTCCATTCGGCTCGCGAGTCGCTTTACCACAGAAGAAATAATAAAAGGTAAAATGCCAGTCTCGGAGCAGAAGACCGTCACTCTAATCAAGCAACCAACGCCACCATGGCCGGCGCCTATGACGGGGACCGTCGCGCTCTCTGTTGATGGGTCCTTCCGTCAGGAAGATGGTTCAGCAGCAACCGAAATTGTGTTGAGAGATGGATGAGGTACGGTGTTACTAGCGGCGTATCGCTACATGTTTTATTGTAATGATGCTTTGGAAGTGGAGATCCATGCTATCATGCAGGGTATGGCCCTAGCTATTGAACACACAGCTCTTCCGGTGGTGGTACAGTCGGACTCGGCGACTGCTCTGTCAGTATTGGCAAACGATGAACTCACCAAATCAGCATATGGACACCTGGTACTGGAGATTAAAGACTTGATGAAGGAAAGGGAGTTTTCAGCTCAGAAATTACATCGGAGTCAGAATAGTGTTGCAGATCGGTTGGCAAACTATAGCCGCACCGAGAGAACCACGGCTGTGTGGGTTCACTTGGTTCCACCATGTATTGAGGACATTTGGTCTCTCGATTGTAACACTGTGACTATATAATAAAACTCCATTTTACCCCGCAAAAAAAAAATTAACTTGATACTCCACAGGTAGGCACTAGTCATTCAGTTTCCCCCATGTAAGTGGAAACAAATCCGTCGAATTTAGGGAGCTCTCAGGTGTGGTCTGGTAGGTTAAACGGTGTTAGGAGAAACAGGAGGAGATCTATAGAATAAAAGGGATAGGAGTTAAGCAGATAATTTTGTTTAGCGTTTTGTCTTTTAGGGTTTGCTTTTGTAGTGAACACATATAATCACATAGCTTATTATCTGCGTTTTTAGCTCTGCAGGAAGAGATCCTCTCTAGAGCAAGGTTAACAATACATCCGAACAACCGGCTCTATATATTTCTCACATCATGTATAGTCAATCTCATGCTGACACATATAATAGTTAGCCATGTCATCAATATGCGGCCCACCTTGTTAAAAAAATCAGCTAAACTGAGCTAGCTAGGAGCCCCCAGAATGATTTGACACTTGGATTGTTCGATTAGGAGATTCTTCATGGCTTGGGACGGTGTGCTCAAAATGACTTAGCCCACTTTTGTCGATCGTAATATACCGCTTGGGCTCGGGCTCTTTTCTTCTTGCAGTCCGCCCATTTCTCCAAATCAGCAACATACTGCCGACTGCCACCACCACCACCACCACCACCACCGCCACCGCCACCACCACCACCGAGGGGGTGGACTTGTTGTCCTGGCGCCGCCTCGAAACTTGATAAACTTTTTTGCCATAGAATGTAATGGCGCTTGACATCTTCAAGTCTTTTTCTCCCTTCGTGTAGCATTTCAATCTCCTGTGTCCTCAAACCCTTTGACTATGTCCTCCACCGTGACACGAGCATAGCCATCTTTAATGGGTTGTTGTGGTGGAGTGCTCCTGTAAACATGGTACCCATAGGATAATACATGATGACATTCTTTCATCTCCTTTATATCGCCCACGGGTAGCGAGGAGGTCCGTGCAGTAATTTCACCACCGTGAGGCTCCGGCAGTAATTTCGATCGTCGGCATCTACACCAGCCGGTGGGCCTCCGGAAGCCACGCCGCTTCTACGCTGTGGCTTCCGAGATCCGCTGGATGATCTTCATGCTGCACCCGAGCTGAATCTCTTTCGCTACTAGTACACTCATGGTTTTCTTCATCACTTCCATTTCGATGCCAACCGCCCCACAACATCTCGCTTCCCGATCCATCTTTCTCTTACGGCTTCAGAATCAGCACGGTCATCGCTCGGGGAACCCTATTTTCCACGGAATGTGCCCCATGCCTCGTGACACGCCCTCCGTGTTCAGGATTCCCGAGGGCTTTTGTCGCTGCTGCTCTCTCCGCTGAACTTGATCTTCCCTTGAGCAGCCTTCATTGCGCCAATAAGGGCTTGTGGGTTTAATTAATTTGCCCTCGTAAACACACTCCTCGCCTCCGGGTTGAGCTGCTCCCCATGCCCGCATTCACCAGCTTTTTGGCCCTTGGGTCCCATCCTCCGCACTGGACGGATTCTCGCTTTCAGCTCGTTTCTCCATCTTCAACCTAGGCACCCAAATGCGATACCTCCCCGGCCCCATAACATGATTGTACTCCTTCTTAGTCAGATTTTCCTTATTTTGTTTCGATATTTGAAGGAACTGTCCGATTTCTTTTGCTTCACAAATTCTGGCCAATCATCTTTCAGCTTTCATATTGTCTACGAAACCGAGTCTTGTTCGCTTGACAAAGTCACGGGCTAGATTTTGCTTGAATTTCCGAATGCGCCGCCATCTTATGAAGAGCGAACTGCTTGACTTTTTCCTCCTCCTCCTTGTTTTCCTCAATCTTGTTACCTCCTCATCGAATTTGTTGTATTCGGAGGTAGAACGAAATGTTCCATAAGCTTCGCAAGCAATCTTTTTGTTCTCTTATCGACAAAAGAACCATCAATTCGTGCCTTCTTTGGCTCATTCCACTCGACGGTGATCGAGACGTTGTTTCTAACAATGGCTCCGCATTGACTATATAATAAAACTCCATTTTACCCTCGCAAAAAAATTAATTAACTTGATACTCCACAGGTAGGCACTAGTCATTCAGTTTCCCCCCATGTAAGTGGAAACAAATCCGTCGAATTTAGGGAGCTCTCAGGTGTGGTCTGGTAGGTTAAACGGTGTTAGGAGAAACAGGAGGAGATCTATAGAATAAAAGGGATAGGAGTTAAGCAGATAATTTTGTCTAGCCTTTTATCTTTTAGCGTTTGCTTTTGTAGTGAACACATATAATCACATAGCTTATTATCTGTGTTTTTAGCTCTGCAGGAAGATATCCTCTCTAGAGCAAGGTTAACAATACATCCGAACAACCGGCTCTACATATTTGTCACATCATGTATAGTTAATCTCATAGCTGACACATATAATAGTTAGCCATGTCATCAATATGTGGCCCACCTTGTTAAAAAAATCAGCTAATCTGAGCTAGCTAGGAGCCCCCAGAATGATTTGACACTTGGATTGTTCGATGTGCTCGTTAAACATTTCAATGATCTCATGGTTCCCACTGAGAATGGCGAGGTTCTTTTACCATGCAACGACATGTCTGCCAGTCGGCCCATCATTAACGGGCCACTGCTCCGAGAGGTGGCCTACACGTCTGGTGAACCAGGCTGAATTGATTGGATGATGTTGGTTTTTGAATGAGCTGCTGCCCCCAAGCTGCTATGTGTGTGCTCCAGATGTTTTGCAGACTCAGGAGGTCTTTCGCCTCATGGGCCGGCTTAGCTTCATTTATTTACAATCTAAAGAAACGCTTTGTGGGTTTTCTTTGTGTCAGGCTTTTCTCCTCCTTGTTGTCGGATTTCCTTACATGAAACATTAGTGATTCCACTACTCTCTTGGATCCATATCATTTTGATGTTCGTATTTAGAGGCACTAAGTTCTCGTTTACCAAATACCAAAACCTTAGAACTGCCTTGGACGAGCTGTGCAGAACAAGAGAGATGCCACTCTTGCACAGCCTTGCGGATGGAGTCGCTGTCCCGATAGTCGTCCGAAGGTCTCGAACTTGTCCATCATGTCGCACGGACGACCTCAGAGCTCGCCCCGCCACCTCTCCGCACGAGGGAAGTCGCAGATTTCTCCCGAAATCATCCACGCATCGCATGTGAATCAAAGCAGCGATGGTTAGCGAATCCATCCAGCACCTGTAGTTTGGCGGCGTGGTCATGGTTACAACCGTGACGCATCGAGCACTTGAGCGAGCCGACTCGTGGGTGTACTTGCTAGGCACGCCAGCGATCTCCCGGCACCGTAGAACTCCTCAACGGACCGGCATCTCCTCCTCCGGCAGCTTCCTCCGCCGGACAGCACTGGGCCACCCAGCGAGCCTCGAGCCTCGGCGACCGAGGCGCGAATACCTTCCCGAGTAGTCCGACGGCGAGAGCGACGGAGCCAGCGACGGCGGGAACACGTGTTTCGAACAGCGGGCCCACGCGTTGTCGCCCACGCCACCGCCCGCCCGTGTCTGTGAACGGAAACGAGTAGTTGTACCTGTGCAGAGATGACGGTGTCGGCGGCGACGCTGAGCTGGAGCCGCCGCCGCCCTGAACGCCACCCGCCTGCCTCGCACAGACGCTTCCACCGCAGCCGCCAGATCGATGAATGGTGCATTATACTACTATATTGGTTCTTTCTACTACCTCTGCATAAGTTCCCTAACTACAAATATTTCGCACGCATTTCAAGTCGGAGATGGAGGTTGGCGCTGTGCTTGGCCAGCACCTTGGACAAGCCTGGGTAACCGCTTCCATGGACCCGGCGACGATGTACACCTCCTTACCACGCCATGGATCTCCGTGGCGATGTCTCGCCGCTATCCCCGCACCCGACGACCACCACAACCTCGCCATGAACGGCTCCGCACCCTATACGAGTGGCTGTGCATCTGCCTCCCCTCCACGCCTCCATGCCTGTACATCTTCTTCGTTATAGTAAATGATGATGGGAACATGCTTGGGTGGAGCTTGCATTGCTTTACACTTACCTTTGATGCTTGGCAATCTTGGCTGCAGTAGTGGCGGTGGCGGCGACAACGGCGTCAACACCTCCTCCATGCACGCGCCCAACTCCTTCCTGCCGGCACCATCACACTCCCAACCCGAGGTCCATGGATCTCACCGCCCACTTACGCCAAGCGCCATGGCGGCATGGAGGACCCTGGTGTTGAGCCTCATGGCTCCATGAGCCCGGCGCCGCAGAAGTCCTTGAGGTACAGGTGCACCTCGCGGTGGCCCGGAAGCGGCGGTCATCGCGCCACTCTTGGGGCGAAGGGAAGTCGGTGAAGCCCGTGGTCTGCCGGGGCTGATGAGCCGAGCGAGGCATAGATGCTGCTGCACCTTCACCGCGCCACCACGCCGAAGCGCGCCATCGGCGCCGGTCTCGGTCGTACAGCCACGCCCGCCGACGCCGCCGCTCTGCTCAAGCACCGCCACGTCGTGGCCCTCACGGCGCAGCTCGCGCTGGCGGCCAGCCCGCCATGCCGGGTTCGGCGACGCACACCTTCTTCGATCGCGGCGGATTGCTGCGGCAGGCCAGATCCATGTGGATCGCCGGCAAGAAGTCACGGCCGGGAGGTGTGGAGCAGCTGTCTGATTTGTTCCCGCCACTTAATTTTGTTTTAGTGGAGGCCGATGCATCGCTCGATGCAGAGGCCGGGAATCACCCCTTTTCAAAAAAAACGAATTTTGTTTTAGTCCAGCAGGCCGGGACGAGCCTCCTTCAGATAAAGTAGTAGCAGAAGGGAGCGTCTTTGCATACAAGGGAGAAGCAGTGGAAGTGCTCGACGTACGTATACTTAGAGAAGAGAAACACACTCATCCGCGCACGTACGTTCTTCTTTCTTTTTTCCTTTTTTTATTATTCCGTCCGCGCGTGCGGTCAGGGTCAAATGCATTAATTACCGCTGTTTAGTTTTTTTTCCTTCTTCCGCCGCTGATTGGTTGAGAGCGCCTGTGCGTGGGTGCACGCAGAGAGCACTGCACGCGCTTCCTTCCTTCCTTCCTTCCTTCCTTCAAACGCACTCGCTTCGCTTCGCTTGGTTCAAACGCACACGTGTTTCATTTTTACGCAAAGAGCACCAGAATTATCTATTCCTCAACAAAAAATCCAAATAATTAATGACAAACTTCTACTACTTTTCGCCAAGGAACAAGTCCACCGCACCGCCGCTTCTAATCCGCCTAAGCCGATGACACTTCAAAGGGGAACGCCATCGCCTATAGTCCAAGAGAAGCCAGCCTCAGACCAATCAAACGCCGTTGATTCAATCCAAATCTGACGCTCCAGATTTTGCTTCGTATGTGAAAAAAGGAACAAAAAATCTCTTCTGACTAACAGCCCGCAATCCCCGCGCCGTGAACCTCTCTCCATAATTCCTCCCGATCCTGCCGCCTTTAATCGCACGCACCGCCGCCCCGAGCTCTTCTCTCGCGCTGCTCGCCGCGCCACAGTAACCGCCCTCCGCTCCAATTACACCGCCCACCACCTGCCAGGCCTGCACTTCTCAACTCCCACTTCCTATATCCGCTCTCTACTCCTTTCTCCATCTTCAAATTCATGGATGCGCCCTTCACCAACGGGTAAGCACTCCATCCGGGAGGCTCACCGGCAGCGGCGGGAGGTCGCCGACGAGCCCTTCCATCCTCGTCCGACAATAATACCATGGCTACAACACATGCTGCGCCTCCCTCGAGGAGTGGCCACCGCCATGGTTCGTGATCGCTTCTGGGCAAGGGAGAACAGTTCATCGACATAGTGTTTCTATTACATGTAAAGTATGCTTCCATAGCATGAGATAATGCTTCACCTCCTATGGCAACTGCTTCCTAATTTCACTCCTATATGATGCTTCTTTAGTATTTTGCTAGTGCGTATTCCTATAATGCTTCGACAGTACTACTATGATATTTTAGCAGTCAGTGCAATGTGCTTCCTATTTTCTTCTGGTGCAAATTCTAACATCCATGGAAACGGTGCTTGATGCATGATCTTTGTGTGTAGGAAGCATGAACCAATGTCTCTTGCACAATGTCATGAGCAACAACAGAGGTGGCCATGTTCGCTTGCTTTCGGCTTCTTCATGCCATCGACAGCCAATTGACGGTAGTTGAGGACAACGATGACACTTCAAATATAGTACATTTATAATAGAAATCTAGTGTGCTACAATCTTTTCTCGGGTACATCCGAATGGCACCTTGATGTACCATCGATCGTTCATGACCCCGTCCCGTGGACCGATGCAGAAAAAGCTTTGACTCCGCCTCCACTCCAATTTCGAGTTGCTACTTGCTGTGTCAGACATCCTATGTAGTTGGATGTGGAGTTATATGATGCGTTGTCATTTTATTTAGTTGGAAGGATGGTGCGGTTGGCGATTTGGTGAGACTCGGACACACGCAACTTGACCGGAGGAGCTTGATAGCACAAGGCGGAGTCGGTGCCGCTAGGAGGTTATGGAAGAGTGTAATTAACCTGCCACGGGGGTGACGGGTGCTTGACGCCAAAACATCACAAAATAGAAAATTTTAAAGCGAGAAAATGAATAATAAAGAAAACCAAAATAAGAAAAACACTTGTTAAATTTTTTTGTTGTTTTGTATTAAGAAGAGAGAATCGGCGATGATGACATAAGGATGTGCCTGCCATTCATTGCCATGAGGTAATAATGACTTGTTTTTTGTTGCAATTTACACGGGTACTATTAATTACGTTCAAGCTCCGCCAAGACACCCGCTTAGGATCTCGGTATACTTGGATCGCCGGGAAGGAGTTTGTCGCCATTGTGTAGGGAGCAGGAGACACGCCCTGTTACGTGGCGGTCTCCACCGCTGATCCGAGAGAGAGGAACGACCGAGATGGGCTTGAGGAGGGCAATCCGTGGAGTCAAGATGGGCCAATGAGACGCTGGAGTTTTGCGCCTCTTTATCTCAAATTTTCGTGGCTGCGCCTAACGGTTTTCAAGTTTTTGAGCGGCAACAAATTGAAGATGAAAATCCAACCGCTGCACTCCACCAAAGCACCCAAACCCCAATTAAGTCCCCAACCAACCACAGCACTCTTCTTCCTCCTCTCCCCAAATCGGCACGCCGCCTCGACCCCAAATCTCCCACCACAAGAGCCATGCGACCTCCGACCTCTCCTTCTTTTCTCTCCCAAGGCTGCAGATCGAGCCTCCTTGCGCCAGATTTGCCAGCCTTGGGGAGATGACGGAGAATGGGACCGCTGTCGGCCTCCCTCCGTCTGCTCGTCCTCGTCTGCGGGTTGGTTGGTTGGGGCCAGGCCATGGAGACGGAGATGGAGAACTTCTTCTCCCCAACCACCACGCAGCGCAGCAGAGGACCCTGCCCGGTGCCTAGGGTTTCGACGGCGCGTTCGGCGAGCCTACAAGATCTCCGAGGACCCCAATGGTACGCCTCCTCCTCCAGCCCCACCGCCTCCCCTATCTATCCTGCTCATCGCCTTCTTCTTCTCCTCCCTCCCTCCCGTCGCCTCATCTTATTCTTCCGGATCTGCCCATCTAATTCCTCTTGTGCAGGCCATCTCCATGGAAGAAGCTGCTACCATGCGGCTGTGAGTGAAGGAGGAGGAGGAGGAGGAGGGGACGAGCACCATGGCGGGTGTGAGTGCAGTGCAGGCCATCGCCATGGAAGCAAGGGCCTCAATCTCTTCATGTTTCTTCATCTCAGTCATACTTTATACCTGTTTTAAACATGTGTCTCAGATGCGTGAGCCCATTATTTCTCCTCTCGCTACGCTACCATACCTGTGAGTTACTAGTTGGTAGCTAATCCCCAGATCAACTGATTTAGATTGGAGATATACCATATCAAAGCCTCTGCTTTTCTTCCTTTGGAGTATGTTTCATCGCACCACAATTGTCATCTGTGATTCCTTCCTGCACTATATATATACAGTTTGTCGCTGCAATTACATACTACCTCTGTCTCAAATGTAACACGCTTTTGTAGGCTACTTTAGCCTACAAAAACACCTTATATTTTGGGACGGAGGTACTACTTTACAGCAGCATCCATTCTTTGCAATAGCATCCATACTACATACACTCTGTGCGTGACTTGATTGCTTCTGCGGGTTTGGTTCATGCATTCTGGAACCTAGAGTTGAATGAGACCCTGCTGATTTCGGTTCTTGCATGGTCTCTTGTTTCATGTGATGTTCATGTTGATGCATTCGCACTCTTGTGATCGACCATAGCATTACGTGCGGCATTACCCGTGGATTCTGTTTTTCTAGTTTATGTTGCCGTGATCCACCTATATGATCGACCATAGCATTTCGTTGGTTGGTTGGGGCCAGGCCATGGAGATGGAGATGGAGCTCTTCTTCTCCCCAACCACCACGCAGCATGCAGCCAAGCGGCAGAGGACCCCTGCCTGGTGCCTAGGGTTTCGACGGCGCGTTCCGCGAGCCTACAAAGATCTCCGACGACCCCAATGGTACGCCTCTTCCCCAGCCCCCGACTCTGCCTATCCTCGCCGCCTTCTTCTTTTCCCTCCCTCCTGCCGCCTCATCTTATTATTCTGATCTGCCCATCCGATTCCTCCTGCGCTTGGTTTGTGCAGGCCATCTCCATGGAATAAGCTGCTACCTGTGGCTGTGAGTGAAGGAGGAGGAAGAGGAGGAGCACCATGGCGGGTGTGAGTGCAGGTGCAGGCCATCGCCATGGAAGCAAGGGCCTCACTCTGTTCATGTTTCTTCATCTCAGGTCATACTTTATACCTGTTTTTAACATGTCTAGTCTGACAATGGCCCTTTTTGGAAGAAGATTTGGGGATTGCCATATGCCCAAGTGAGGTGGAGCATTTTATTTTATTACGACACTGATTTGGTCACACTGATTTTACATACTATGTTTGTCTCAAAATGTAAGACGTTTTTGCAGGCTAGTTTAGCGTATAAAAACATCTTATATTTTCAGACGGAGGTACTACTTCATAGCAGCATCCATTCTTATATTGGCGCCTCTTCTTCCTGCACCAACAATGGCGCTATGATTTCACAGCCACCCGATTCCAAGTTTTATGTTTTTAGGAGGAATAATCATGCCGGGCGGAGATTATTGTGTCACATAGAACAGAATCATTGAAAATTACTCAAGATCTTTGCGTCCAGATTGTACTGCATTTGAGGAATTTCCACTAACTGAAAACCCCGAAAGATCCCTACCGCTCTCCCTTCCAATGCTCTCGTGTTTGTTCAATAAAACTGCCTCGTGTTTACCTCGCAAGTTTCTCAAAATACAGCCTTGTATAGCGTAATCTCATCTGAATCCTTTATCTTAAGTTCCGCTTGATCTAATATGTCTTCTTTTAATTTCAGTGGATGCGCCTGACCGCAGTGTTCAATTTTGAGAGAGTTGATCCCATGATGCGCTTTTTACAATGATCGCATTTTGTTTCATATATATATGCTTTTCATGTCGACACGCTGACTATCTTTTGATCGACATAGCCTTAATAGGCCGCATACGCCGACTCTCTTTTCATTAGATATGGCTTTAACAAGTCGCATACATTGACTCTCTTGTTACCAGCATCATGATACGCTGGCTATTATAACTGCTCCATCTGCTTGTCCTTGTCTGAATTTTCTTATATCGTTCTCAGATTAGGATGGCGCCAAATAAAATGCTTGCTTTAAAATGCAGATTTGTATAGCAGAGATAGCACCACCATCAATCGGGAGCACCGCCAAATAAAATGATGAGCACGATGGGGAGGTTGCTGCTGCTCTTCTCCCTTCAATTTTCTTCTTCGATTCTCTTCTTGCTTGCCCGAGGATGAACTGAATTTAATAAAGGTCCCGTCATGCCTAGCAGTGACGAGCGATTTGAGATGGTGACAATGGGGAACAAGCCGAGCAAGTGCAGCCGCTGCCGAAGTTCCCTGAAATCAGCAGCTGCTCAGTCTGTCCTCTCTTTGCTCATCTTATGCTTTGGTACAAAAAAATCAGACTCAACACTTGTAGCAGCAGGTCCAAGGTGCACCTCATGTTTTGGCTGAAAATAGTCAAGTGTGCAATATGTAATATTAGTGGAGCTAAAGCACGAGCATGTCCAATTACACAATTATGAATTCTCCTCGAGATACGTGACTGAAAACCTACTAGCATAGTATATTTTTCCGTGTCGATCGGTATATGTCAACGCCCACATTATTCACTTCAGCTTTGCATGGTTAGGCACAAACATACATCTTATATTAGCATGAACTGAACTTGTGATGTGGTACAAATTCAGAAATCAAGACTTGTAGTAGCAGAGGTCCAAGGCGATCTCATGTCTTTGTTGAACGTTATTACCTCTGTACACTATCGTATATGCTTTTGCATTTCAATTTGAACTGCAAAAACGATTATAATAGTGTACAGAGGAGTAAGCAGGTCAATGTTTTTGCTCCCCCGCTTCCTTTTGTTGAGCTCATTCACATAGGAGCAGAGACTACTAATTCCGCTATTCAGATTTATACTTTAGTGATGGCAAGTATTTCGTGGGTATTGGATTTACATGTAGCAGGACGAGTGTTTTTTCTCGCTTGAGCATATTTACTTTGACCGCTTAATTTTATCTTGATGGATAAACCGTCGACCTTTCTTTTGCAAGACACAAACATGTCTTCGTTGTTGAGCTTGTAGTACATCACCAATTGGTAGTTATATAAGACCCGTTGCTGTCTTGGCTAGCTATGAGTGAGGGGGTATCAAATGCTCCAGGTTCAGCCTTGGGTATATTATAAATGCTGGTGGTTGTTAGTACAACAGCACTCATCACGATGGAACTATTATCCTGTTTGTCCATCTCTCTGAAAGAGAAAATCCCAATGAAGCACAGATGCTAAGCAACAACTTATAAATGATTTCCTGTTTTTCTTCAGTGTAATCCTGTGCAGAATTAACATTGAGTTTGTGGTAATCGAACTTGAAACAAATCACTAGCTAGGTTCACAATTGAGATGCATATTATCAGCAAGTCTCTAGTTTTTTTCTTCTCATTTCTTTCATCCTGATACATGTGCATTCTTCTCTGTAATAACAGTTGCATCATTCATTCCCTGCTATGTGAAGGTGGTGGTGGTGAACATGGCAGCAATGTCTTGATGCTACGTACAGTTTAGACCGCATGACACCGACGAGGTTTAGGTGTAAGTGTACTGGACATGCCGGACCCCATGCCCGAGCTTGACGAGGACATTGCCGTACAACCCGATCATGGGGACACATCAGAAGGTATGGCTACCCGCAGCAGTAGCACCTCCTCTCCATCCACCCACCTCTTGCAACCAGCAATAATGGCAAAACCATTTAATTCTGGACGATGTTTAGTTATTGAACATGCATGAAGTCTGAACCTTTTGTGTCTGTGGTCACTTTTTCTTAGCTCAAAATATGCTCAACTTCTTAGGAAAGTCCAGCATTTATAGTATATATACCCAAGTCAGCAGATTTGTTTGGGCATATTTACTTGGACCGCTTGAATTTAGCTTGATGGAAAAACATCACACGCTTTTTTTGCAAGATACAAACATGCCTTCATTGTTGAGCTTCTAGCACATCCCAATTGGTAGTTATATAAAAAGTATATTATTTACTTGGCTAGCTGTGAGTGAGAAGTGTCAAATGCTCCAGGTTCAGTCTTGGGCATGCATACGATAAATATTGTGGTTGTTAGTACAACATTACTCATCCCGATGGAACTATTATCCTGTTTGGGTGTCCTCCGAAATAGAAAATCCCCATTAAACACATGTCCTAAGCAACAACTTACAAATCTGAAATTGATTTCTGTTTTTCTTTAGTGTACTTAATACGTGATTTTTGACGGCAGCTGCTCTTGCCGATGAACTCCTTTTGATTCGTGGATGGAGCTGCATCGTACTACTTTGCTGAGTGAGAGATCTTTTGTTTTTGCAGGAGCGAACAGAGCCACCACAATGATTCTTCTTCCACTCCGCTACTGCCCCTCTGGTCTTGTTTTTGCAAAAGCGAAACCACTTGTCTCCTATGCTATCTCGTCACTCTCATGCTCATGATGCCCACCGAGACTTGCGCGGTTGCCAAATTATGTGCCAACGCCTCATGTGTGCCTTGGCGATTTCTAGCATTTATGGTCTGGTGGTGGTGTCATATTTTTTGGGATCATATCTTGTTAATGTCAAGTTGACGACACTTAGTGTTGGTTGAAAGCTCATGTCAGTCAGTTACGATGTTAGAAAGCTCATGTCAGTTTGTTGATTGATCGATCAACCTGCTTCAGTCATACATGTACTAGCACACACGCCTGGGATGATTGTACTTGCTAGTTGCTAGATGGATGACCATTTTGCTACTCTGGTACTAACTCAAGTTGTAGCACTGTACTAGATGACTAGTGGTAGACATTCTAACAGTTCGGTCTAGCAGTACTTTATGTTTGAAATATTTCTTTCCTGTGATGATTTGAGAGTTCTACTTGCCAGGACAAAAGCTGCACTGTGGGAGAGAAGGGAGACAAAGGTGGCGGGCACGGAAATGTCGTGTGGCTGCCCTCCTCCGACAATGAAGCCTCTTAGGCGAGGAGATGATGCACGCTCGACCTGTGATGACCATAATTGTGCATGTTGTGTGCAGCCTGAAGAGTAGTGAGGATGAAAGAAGAGTAGCAAGGTTGTGGTGTTTGATGTAAACTAATTGTTTTTGTTTCCTCCAGAAGATTGTGATATCATGACAACCTTTTATTTGAATTAGTAAGTCCCTAGGTCTGGTCTGGCTGTGAGTTTGTGGCAGGAAATGGTCCAGATTACAAGCAAGCATTTTGGTCCCTAGGTCTGGGTACGCATCAAAGGTGGTGTTCCAACCATTTATTATTAACATTCCTAATTGGACGTGTTGCAGCTCGACCAAGCCACGGATGCTGAGACCGCCTAAATTGTAAACATGTACTCCCTTTGTAAAGAAATATAGATAGCGATCTAAACGCCCTTATATTTCTATACGTAGCGAGTAGTATTCCCAGCGTGGTGGTTTCAGATAAAGTCATTGAAGACGAGACGACACCGGTCCGTGTCGCTCTCTAGGTTTGAGGTGAGCTGTGATGGTAGCTAGAGAGGTTGGACATGCACTCATGTGTCGAACTTGGTCATTAGTTGTGATTTGGCTATGCTGCTCGATCATCTAGCTAGGATACCACCACAGGTCGATGAGAACCCTATATATTTCTGAGTTTGGAGCAAGGTGCTGAGTCTCAGACAAGACTTACTTTCATATATATACAACGATACAAGCGATTTTCTCTTACTTTTGTTCTCTTGTCAAGACTTTGTGTTACATACAACAATACTACTAGGAAGCGGACGCAAATTTGAAGAGAGAATGGAAAGGACTAGGATTAACATCTGATGCCATTTACAATAATACTAATAAGGAAGTACACAAATTAGAATTAGTGCCAAAATCCCATGCATGGAAACTAACTAGCGCTTATTTGAGGGGTACTACATAATTAGGAAACTTGGCAAATTATACGAGAAAAAAGATAAACTTGCAGATCATACAGATTGAGAGAGAAATCAACGCCCATGCACACATCTACCGGGCGCTCAAAAGGCATCATCCATATAAATACCTATTGCTCGATCGATCTCTCGCCTTCCACCTCAAACCAGGCAGTCAATCAATTCTCCCCAAACCAACGCCCAGCATTTACTCCCCATGCACGCCACGCTTCCTCCTCCATTACTCCCGCCTCCCGCTTGTTCGTAGCGACCCAACCCAACCCAAGAGCGATCCATCGGCTATCGCCAAGATCTCCCATGCCTCACGCGGATCGTGGTCTCATCGACGCCTCCCGTGTTCCCCGCCGCATTCCTCGCCACGCCGAAGCGCCCCATCTCTATAAATGGCCGCCTTTGCTCTCGATCCGAGCCGCCCACACATTGCTCCTCTGCTTCTCCCCAAGCCAATGCTACTCGCATCGCCTACAACCGTACACCGAGCGCCAGCAATCGAGATGGTCTGCCGTCCGCCGGATCGCTCGGTGCGCAGCAAGACCGCCCGCCGAAAGCATGCGGGCACCCGCCATGCTCAAGCGGCGGCATTGGAACTCGCTCATAGTGTCGTTTGAAGGTTTTGTTCCCTCTCTCTCGCAAGAGCCTAATAGCACAACCTTTCTTGATCTAACCTTCCTTTATCAAATCTTCACACGGTGCTAATCAACCGATTAGTTCTTTTTTCATGAATCTTGTTATGTAGTGCTGTAGATGATTCTACATGTCATGGAACCGGAGATGCGTAAAGAAGCTGTTGTCGAGAAAGAGCAAACAACTCTGGGTTGATGTGTATTTCATTCATAATATTCAGATATAATCAATTCAAGATAAACTTAGTGGAACAGTTATATATGCATCAACATTGGTTTTTGTTTCTTTCATGAGTAAGCATATGCTTTTCTATCTCTACATCTACTGATTTTAAATTGTAACGTTGAGGTGATTTTTTCTACATTCTTGTCGGCTTCAAATCACGGTGCACAAACAACATGCAGCAAGCCAACCTGGCCTATCTCTTGTTTGGCTTGGGGTATAGGGTCTCATCTCAGGTTCTGAACCACCTTGTTGCTGAATTTTGTGAGATGTTTACTGAATTTTTGTGAGACTAATACACTGATTTGTTTGCAAATTGTTGACTGAATATGTTGCACATTATGTGACTGAAATTGTTGACTGAAATGTTATGTGCACATTATGTGCTGTATTGGTAAGAGATAATTTTCTGTTTTATTGGGACTTAACAGATTACTTAATTGGATTTGTTATGTGCTGCAATTTTAACTGAGTTTGGACACTTAACCTATGAACTGAATTGTGTACGTAACATGTTAACTGAATTTCTGCACCAACATGTTTTCTGAATTTCTGTACTAAATTTCCTAGCTCATTTGTCATCTGAATGTTTAGTAAAATTTAAGTGAGTTTGTGCCTTTAATGTTTTATACTTGTATACTGAATTTTTCTTCACTGATTTGACTTCCGCTTGACAATGCAGGGATTTTGATGGTCTTTTAGTGTTGAGATCCATCATCGGGTTGCATGACTTTAATTGAATTTATTTGTTTTTCTAATTGTACAAAGAACAAAGAAATAGTACATGTGGCAGTAAGTTAAAAGAAATCATTTGATTGAAAGATAAGAAGAATGTGATTATGACCCTAGAAGGCAACCGATCTTTTTCTCACTGTTTGTTGTGATAATAAAATCGCCGATTTTCTTGAGTAAATTAATACTGCAGGTACTAATCCTTTTTGTGTTGCTAACTTGCTATATATGCTGTATAATTGTGAAGGTGGGCAAATCAGCATATGATTGTTCTATTGCTTTACTAGAGGAATTTGATTACCTTTCACATATATGGGAGGCAAAGGTTTTTATGATTCCCAGCATCGTGACTGATCTGCTAATTTTTTGGCAAACATACAATTTTGTTTGGCCTTGATATCCTATTAGTGCAATATATATTTTATAGAAGATGCTAGGGCCATTAAAGATATGCGTGCTTGGAGATTGCTTCGATAGTTATAGTAGATTTTCTTGCAAGTATCTTCAAGGTAAACATATAACTTCAGGAAATCTTTACATTATCCTGCAAAAGAAGATCTTTACATTAACTACAGAATTTTTTTACATCAAAATATATAATTGTA
Source organism: Aegilops speltoides (assembly GCA_021437245.1). Taxonomy (NCBI): domain Eukaryota; kingdom Viridiplantae; phylum Streptophyta; class Magnoliopsida; order Poales; family Poaceae; genus Aegilops; species Aegilops speltoides. The sequence goes on along the minus strand of JAHHZJ010001202.1, from coordinate 3,943 downwards.
GATATGCGTGACTGATCTGCTAATAGTTTTAGTAGATATCGCCTCTATTTCTTTTACATGTGGATATTGTTGTTTTGAAGCAAATTTCACCATTAAGTTTTATCAGGTTTTGTTTTGGTCTATTATCAGTTTTCTCGCTTATTCTCTCTAATCAAAAAAGGAACATAAATGTGCATTTACCTAAATGTGCATTTACATTTGCAGATATGGCAGGAGTACAGCTTATCCAGGACACCAATTGGGAGAGGTACAACATATGCATTTCAAACAGATCTGGACTCTGCTATTTCTGACTTCACCAAGGTTGAAGTTTTAAATTCAGAACTTCAGAACATTCCCTTTACTTTTGTGTAAAATGACCTTATGATCTTAATCTAATGGCAGGCTATAAAATCAAATCCATCAGCTGCTATATTTGTGTAAACTTCTAAACTAATATGGGTCAAGTCAAGTTTACTATGGGTGTCGCCATAGGAACGGACGAGAGGAGCCCCCTCCTTTGCCTCTAAGAGGAGAGCTGGGAGGAAGGGGTGGAGGTCATGCGGAAGGAAGAAGATCTCCTCCACAGGACGGACGAGGGGAGCCCCCTTCCTTTGTGTCATCTTGCTCATACGCCAACATGTAAGAGGAGAGCTGGGAGGAAGGGGTGGAGGTCATGGGGAAGGAAGAAGAGGAGGCCATGGGGAGGAAGAAGATGTCCCCTGCTCCTCAAGTTGGTCTTCGCGCCATTTCATTGCATGCCCTTGTTCTTCTGGTTGCTTTGCTGAATCTGCTGCTACCCTCATTGATCTGTAAGTACTAATCTATTTTGTCCCGCTTCTTGCTCATTGGCTGCTGCTTGTCAATGATTTTTCTTTTTCTCCTGCAGATTGGCCTGCTGTTACCGGATTCTTGTGCTTCGGTCGATCCCCGGTCAGTTTTTAGCTGTTCAAGATAATGCATGGTAGAAAATCGTGTATAATACTTGTGTATAGTTCAGTTGTGCTTGAGTACCTGTTGCATTCTTGACATCTAATTTCTAAATTCTCAACTTCATGGAAACATTAGTACTTTTTAGTTCATTGTGCTGATTATCAACTACCAATTACAAGGTAGTTTTCTTGCTATGGGGTTACTAATTGAGTACCAGTAATATCCACTGCGGAGATGATATCCATATTTCATTGTATTGCTACTATTTTCCTTCATTTTTCTATCCTGCATTTCCAATATACAACATACATAATACATTTCCAGTCTCTAAATTCTAGATAGAAAAAAATAGCTAAACATGGTTATAAAGTTTTGGCTATTTTTTGGACTGAAGAAATATGACATCTGTTGTAGCTCTAAATGCTTACTGTTCTCTTTCCTTGGCATTGTTTGCAGAAAATATATATATTGTAGAGACAGTATATTTGTGCCTTGTGAGAATAGGACTGCTGTCAAATGACATCATGCAATGTGGATTTAGAACGAAGAGTGAGATATGTTTCCATACAGCGCCTACTGGATCGATAGTACAAAATAAATAGCTTGAATGGATTTAGTATTAAGAACAAAATAAGATGCTAGACTATGTTGGTACACATATATTATATTTGGATGCTTGTGATTGGCTGGAAATAAGATGCTATTTTTGATGGATTATGGATTTCATGTTCTTGTACAAGATGGGTTTAGGACACAAACAATTATTTGTTTTATCTATGAAAAACTTTTTCTTCAAGATTACAGTATGTTGAATGCCTTTCGTGCTTAGTTGAAATATAAGTACTGCTTGTATGTGATTTCAATCAAGCTTGACCAATTTTCTTTGCTCTGCCTTTTGCCTCCCTCTCCACTGAATATGACCATGTTCAAAATAAAATGTGTTATGAGAGTAACTGATATTTTATTTTTGTTGGGACTGTTCTTTTTAGGTCTGCGTTGATCCCACTCTTGCACTTTTGCTTTCACATTTACTAGGACTCTAGTAATAACCACATTATGAAATGGGCGATAATCATCGACCCTATTTACATGAGTGATGATGAAGGTATGGGTGTATATACAGAGTACCAGCCGTTGTCTCTGATTCCTATTAATGAACTTGTATTCGACGCTGGCTGTCTCAAATATTCAGGTAAGCGCCACCATAAACGCCTAACGTGCCAAAAGACAAGGGCCGAGCTCCATGCAGCTAACCATGTCTTTGTGAGAGAGAGGTAGCATGCTGCCCTTATGCCACCGCTCAATAGACTGTTCTTTGCATGTTAAATGAACTCTTACACCATTATTTAGTAGATTGTTCTTCGTGATGTTAAACTGAACTCTTACACATAGGACCAATATGGTGCTAACTATGGGCAAACCATCGCTCACTATCCACTCAGTTAGAAGAACATACCCATGTTATCCATGGTTTGAGCATTTCGCAGCTAACATGTCATATATATATATATATATATATATATATATATATATATATATATATATATATATATATATATATATATATATATATATATATATATACACAGAGAGAGAGAGAGAGAGAGAGAGAGAGAGCATAATCTCTTTCCAATGGTTCGAGTTTGATTGTACAGGTTTTTGTTGCCAGCAATGCTACCTCCTGAATACGTGATACATCTTGGGCCATGTTGCAGATTGAGTGGAGGACATGCTAAGCCCAAGGCAGAATTTGCAAACTCTTCTCTCTGTCATAAGGATGGACTTCCATACTTGCTACCTCAGCAATACTTACTAAATTATCTTTCTCTAAAAAAACTAAATTGTCTAAAAAAAATACTTGCTAAAAAAAGCAATACTTACATTCGGCAAGTTTCTCCAAAAAGAAAAAATAGCTCCATGACTGTAAGACGGCATTGCACGTAAGTTTAGTTTTCTGACAGGAAAAAGAAACTGATACTATATAAAAGTTACTATTCATATTTTTTTTGACTTGTGGTTTTTGTTGCCGAGGATACCACGACAGTCATTCCCCCGTGAAACTTTTTACACGAGTATTATGCTAGGTGATGTTTGTTAAATAAGTTTCAGAACTTCATTTTTTTAATTGATTTTCCAATTCGGATGCATTGGCCGCCATGTTCCAAAGATCCGCACAGACATAATAGTTTCCACAATATACACTCGAAGAAAGGGAAACTGTGACATAAGAAATTGTATATAAGCAAAAAGATAATTATTGTCAAGTGCTACACGTTTATCGAGCATTATATTTTACGAAATAAGATGATGTCCGGCGCGTTGATGCCAGAACCTTGCTAAAAAAGCATAAATAGTTGCTCAAAAAACATGTAAAGCTAATGGAAAGCAACATCCCGAAATTGAGTTATAGCTACTGGAAAGCATAAATGGTTGCATGACTAGGAAAAATAAATAATGAGTTTTAGCTATTTAAAAATTGAAGAAGTCAACATGAATCGTTGGCATGCATGGTATAAACGTGCAAAAATTGAGGCGAATATTGAAGGAAATGAATCTGTCGTTCGTGTGTATTAGTGGATGCCGTTTCATGGCATGCCAGAAGAGAAAGCGCGGCGTTGAAAGAAGAGAAGGCCAGCGAAATGAACTCGGAAGCGAACTGGAAACCTACTGCGAACAGTTATATGGGCTAGTATTTCCCATGGGCTCGCACGAACAGCCCTATTAGTAAATCTTACGCCCAGCCCAAAATATGGTGTCGGGGCCCAGGCTGCCCAGCAGTGAGCGGTAAGAACGAAACGGTATATGTTCACTTGGCGGTGGCAGCTCTTTGTAAATTTGACCAACACTTGATCGGACGGCTGTAGTCTACCGATCTATGCTGCATCAACGGCTAGAACAATTCGGATGACGTGGCTTCATGAGAAGGCAGGAAAATCACCTAGTGGGGTGCCCCTATTTAGATATAGAAGATTACATTGAAGTACATGGACAACTGAAGGACCATTGCTGCGCCTGAATGAGACATCGATGC
>JAHHZJ010001201.1:0-36827 GCA_021437245.1 Aegilops speltoides | reverse complement strand
GTCCAATCCAAGAAATCAAAACTAAAGTCTGATTTTCTGATTCTCAAAAATAATTTTATTCCTCAGAATAAAATAATGAAAAACATCTAACTTACTTAATCTGACTTTCAGGCTTTTCATCTCTTATATCATTTAGTCTTGAGTCTGGCTCGATGCAAGTATTTCCTTGTTTACGCAGCTGGTGTCATCTAGACGCTAATCTCGATCACTCCATGCACCGCCTTCGTAGAAGAGCATATCTTTAGCAGAGAAGGAGGCAGCGATAGTATATAGGAGTCTACAGAAGAATATTTGATTGATGGAGGCTTATTTTATTTCACAGGCAATCAGTCGAATAGTTGATTTTCTTTTGACCTTTATTGTTGGAGTTTCTAACAGGGTTTTCCTCCTTATTTTGTGGAACAGGTAAAGTCTTTCCGTTTTATAATTGTCGGGATTTTATTTTTAGTTTTTACGTGATAATATTTTCAGTAACGTTGCACTGGACATGTGAGATGTGTTTTTCATGATAATCTGTGCTACATGATTTTTCCTTCTATACTGATCGTAACTCATACAATTGAACGAGTTTTTTAAAACTAATTTTGATTTTTGTACACGTATTAATTAGTTTTGATGTCGCATTAATGAGCGGTCATGTAATTTTTAACGGAAGATTCTTTCTTAATTTGTGAGCACTGCTGACGCCCTTGTATTTTACGTGAGGCATTCCTTTATCTTATACGAGGCGTCCTTCGTTTTTTTTGTTTTCACAAACGCTGGACATGGGCTTGTTAGATGCGTCTTCCCATAGCACTTTTCTTTTACTTGAGGCTTTCTGTTTTTTTGAGGATCACGTGGCTTTCCTAATATTTTGTACGTGAGGCTTTTCTTAACTAACATTGAACTTGAACGCAGATGCATTTTTTCAATAGGACGGCATCATCTACGTTACGGTAGTTTCTTTCATCCTGATATATTTTATAATCTAACGGTTTAATTAATTTTAATGATGTGGATTAATGAGACCTTGAAAGGTGCCCAATTAGTAAATATAAATATAAGATGCTTGTGTTGAAGTTAGCAAGTCCCGCAGAGCATGCACGTATGGTTAAAGTTGTGTGACAAATTTGAAACATGAAGTGTACTCGGCTTGTGCATCCTTATGAGTGGCGGTGGATTGCGATGGTCTTTTCCTCCAATCTATCCCCGGGAGCATGCACGTAGTACTTGAATTTTTATGACTTCTAAATTTTGCAATAAGTATATGAGTTTTGACTAATGTTGAGTCCATGGATTATATGCGATTTACCTTCCGCCATTGCTAGCCTCTTCGTTACTGCATTGCCCTTCTCACCTTGAGAGTTGGTGCAACTTCGCCGGTGCATCCAAACCCCGTGATACAATACGCCTATCACACATAAACATCCTTATATCTTCCTCAGCCACCATACCTACCTATTATGGCATTTCCATAGCCATTCCGAGATATATTGCCATGCAACTTTCCACCGCTTGCTTTATCATCATCATGACATACTTTACTTTTGTCATTGCCATTGCATGATCATGTAGTTGACATCGTATTTGTGGCAAAGCCACCATGCATTATTTTTCATACATGTCACTCTTGATTCATTGCACTATCCCGATTTTCACGGAGGCATTCATATAGAGTCATCTTGTTCTAGTTTCGAGTTGTAATTCATATGTTGTAATCAATAGAAGTGTGATAATCATCATTAGAGCATCACCTGAGAAAAAAAAAAAAAGAAGAAAGGCTAAAAAAAGAAAGGCCCAAAAAAAGAAGAAAGAAAATAAAATAAATAAAAAGGGCAATGTTACTATCTCTTTTTCCACACTTGTGCTCCAAAGTAGCACCTTGTTCTTCATGTAGTGAGTCTCATATTTTTGTGCTTCAAAGTAGCACTATGTTTTTCATATAGTGAGTCTCATAAGTTGTCTTTTCATACTAGTGGGAATTTTTCATTATAGAACTTGGTGTATATTCCACGATGGGCTTCCTCAAATGCCCTAGGTCTTCGTGGAGCAAGCAAGTTGGATGCACACCCACTAGTTTTCTTTTGTTGAGCATTCATTTATAGCTCTAGTGCATCCTGCATGGCAATCCATACTCCTCATGTTGACATCAATTGATGGGCATCTCCATAGCCCGCTGATTATCCTCGCCAATGTGAGACTTTATCCTTTTTGTCTTCCACACAATCCCCATCATCATATTCTATTCCACCCATAGTGATATCATGGCTCACGCCATGTATTGCGTGAAGGAAAAAAGTTTGAGATTATTTAAGTATGAAACAATTGCTTGGCTTGTCATCGGGGTATAGAAGTTGGGAACATATTTGTGTGAAAAATGAAGCATAGCCTAACTATATGATTTTGTAGGGATGAACTTTCTTTTGCCATTTTATTTTGAGAAGACATGATTACTTTGATTAGTATGCTTGAAGTGTTACTATATCTTTTATCAATATGAACTTTTATTTTGAATCATTTGGATCTGAACATTCATGCCACAATAAAGAAAATTACATTGACAATTATGCTAGGTAGCATTCCACATCAAAATTTCTTTTTATCATTTACCTACTGAGGACTAGCAGAATTAAGCTTAGATGCTTGATACGCTCCAACGTATCTATAATTTTTGATTGTTTCATGCTATTATATTACCCCTTTTGATGTTTATGGGCTTTATTTTACACATTTATATCATTTTGGGACTAACCTACTAACCGAGGCCCACCCAGATTGTTGTTTTTTTTGCCTATTTCAGATTTCAAGAAAAGGAATATCAAACGAGTCCAAACGGAATGAAACATCGGGAGCGTGATTTTGGAACGAACGTGATCCAGAGGACTTGGAGTGTGTCAAGAAAGCGAGGCTCCCACGAGATAGGAGGGCCCTCTATGCTACTGCCCTGGCCCCCAGTGCCACCGACGCATTTCTCCTCCTATATAAGCTTCACGCACTCCCAAAAACATCCAGGAGCAGACGAAACACAATTTCCACCATCGTAACCTTTTTATCCGAGATCTCATCTTGGAGCTCACGGACTCATTCTGAGGGGAATCGACCATGGAGGGCTTTACATCAACATCCTTGCCCCTCCGATGAGTTGTGAGTAGTTTACCATGCACTCTACGGGTCCATAGTTATTAGCTAGATGGCTTCTTTCTTTTGGATCTCGATACAATGTTCTCCCCTCTTGTGGAGATCTATTCGATGTAAACTCTTTATGTGTGTTTGTCGAGATCCATGAATTGTGGGTTTATGATCAAGTTTATCTATGAATAATATTTGAATCTTCTAAATTCTTTTATGTATGATTGAGTTATCTTTGCAAGTCTCTTCGAATTATTAGTTTTTGGCCTAGATTGATCTTTCTTGCCATGGAGAAGTGCTTAGCTTTGGGTTTAATCTTTATGTGTCCTTACCAAAGGATGTAGGGTTGTAGGGCACGATTGTATTGTTGCCAGCGAGGATAACAAGATGGGGTTTATATAATATTGCTTGAGTTTATCCTCTACATCATGTCATCTTGCTTAATGCTACTCGCTCTTATGAACTTAATACTCTAGATGCAGCAGAGCGGTCGATGTGTGGAGTAATAGTAGTAGATGCGTAGGAGTCGGTCTACTTGTCACGGACGTGATGCCTATATACATGATCATGCCTAGATAATCTCATAATTATTCGCTTTCTATCAATTGCTCGACAAGAATTTATTCACCCACCGTAATACTTATGCTATCTTGAGAGAAGCCACTAGTGAAACCTATGGCCCCGGTCTATCTCTTATCATATTTGCTTCCAATCTACTTTTATTTGCATCTTTACTTTTTGCATCTATATTATAAAATACCAAAATATATTTATCTTATCTTATTATCTCTATTAGATCTCACTTTCGCAAGTGGCAAGGGGGATCGACAACCCCTTTATTGTGTTGGTTGCAGTTCTTTGTTTGTTTGTAGGTGCGTGACTTGTGAGAGCCTCGCTAGATTGATAACTTGGTTCTCAAAATTGAGGGAAATAATTACGCTACTATTGCTACATCACTCTTTCATCTTCAAGGAAAACCAACGCAAGCTCAAGACGTAGCAAACGCCTACAAGAAGAAGGTTGTGTAGTGTACATCAAGGAGCATCATGAAATTGGTGATCGAGGATGGTTGATGATGATGATGGCGATGGATTCTCCTGAGCCCACACCTGGATCCGCCTCCCAAGGAAGAACAAGGCTTGGCAGCGGGTCCAGATTACAAAACGCGATGAATCCTTTCTTTGATTTTCTCCCCTAATGTGAATAGGAGTTGAAGTTGAGGTTGGTGAAGGTCCAGGCTCATTACATGTGGGCGCGCCTGTAGGCGCGCCCACCCTTGTGGCTAGGGTGTGGGTCCCTTCTGCTTGATTCTTTCACCAATATTTTTATTTATTCCAAAAGTTATCTCCGTGAAGTTTCGGTCATTCCAAGAACTTTTATTTCTACACAAAAATAACACTATGGTAGTTCTCAAAAACAAAGGCCAAATTGTTAGTTCCATTCATATTATGCAAATTAGAGTCCAAAACAAGGGCAAAAGAGTTTGGAAAAGTAGATATGATGGCACATCAACTCCCCTAAGCTTAACCCATTGCTTGTCCTCAAGCAATTTAGTTGACAAACTGAAAGTGATAAAGAAAAAACTTTTACAAACTTTGTTTGATCTTGTTGTTGCAAATATGTAGAGTTAGCAATAAGTTTTCAGCAATGATTATGAACTAATCATATTCACAATAAAATTTAGGTCCCACGCTTACTCATATCAATGGCATAATCAACTAGCGAGTATTAATAATAAATCTCAATGACAACACTTTCTCAAAACAATCATGATATGATATAACAAGATGGTGTCTCGCTAGCCCTTCTCGAGACCGCAAAACATAAATGCAGAGCACCCTCAAGATCAAGGACCGACTAGACATTATAATTCATGGCAAAGAGATCCAATATACTCAATATCAATTAATAACAATGCATACAAATGATGGTGGTGCTCTAACCGGTGCTTTTTATAAGAGGATGATGACTCAACATAAAAGTAAATAGATAGGCCCTTCGCAGAGGGAAGGTGGATTTGCAGAGGTGCCAAAGCTCGAGTTTTGAAATAGAGATAAATAATATTTTGTATACTTTCATTGTCAACATAACAACCAAGAGATCTCGGATATTCCATGCTACATACATTATAGGCGTTCCCAAAAGAATGGTAAAGTTTATACTCCTCTCCACCAACAAGCACACCCACTACGGTCCAAACACGGGTACCATCCAACTAACAACAACTCGGGGGTTTGTTTGCAATTATTTTGATTTGATTTGAGCATGGGACTGGGCATCCCGATTACCGGCCATTTTCTCGTGAATGATGAGCGGAGTCCACTCACCGTAAGAATACCCCACCTAGCATGGAGGATATAGACAACTCTAGTTGCACATGAGCAATTGGAGCATACAAAACAGAATTTCATTTGAAGGTTTAGAGTTTGGCACATGCAAATTTACTTGGAACAGACGAATACCGTGATATTGGTAGGTATGGTGGACTCATATGGAAAAACTTTGGGGTTTATGAAAGTGGATGCACAAGCAGTATTCCCGCTAGTATGTGTGAAGGCTAGAAAGAGACCGAAGCGACCAACTAGAGAGCGACACATTCATAAACATGCATTCACTACAAAAAATACACTTCCGTGATGATACATGTTTGTCACAATAGGTCACGTTTTATGTCATGCATGTACATCCATGACATTTTATGACGTAATCAAGATAGTCATATTTGCCGTCGAGAAGTGTTCCATGACATTACCAAAATTATCATCACGAAGTGTCCACTTCCATGATGATAAATCGCCATGGAAGTGCTTTCACAAGGGTAACCAACACGCGGCATCCACCATAACGGGTCAACGTTAAGCTATCGAGTCCGGTTTTGATCCGATAACTGCTAATGACCACGACCAATGGGGATTTTCCACATGTAAATTTCTCATCGTCGCCGAGGAACCGCTTGGCCAATTGCCACGGCAGATGTCATCCACTCATTGGACCGAAGGCGCCTATGATACGTTGACGCAGCACGACCCAACAGAGGCCCATTCCGTGAAAAGGCCGGCCTATTCGACTTGGTCAAAGGTAGTGGTCCGACCCACGAAATCCTGTTAACGGCTCGACGATATAGCCCATTTAAGATGCTAACTAACGTCTACTACCACCGAATTTGCCCTCAGAGCGCCATTTTGGGCCCAATATGATTCCAACCCATTGTAACTTCCGCCCATGTATGGCCCATGATGTCTTTCGCCCATATGAGTCCCTTTGTAACTTTTTATACCCATTAACTACCGTGGTGAAACCTCGTAATGAACAAGTATCGCTTTATACCCATTAACGCCCATTATTCCATTGGGCCATTTCACTCGTGTTACCTTTCGCCTTCTTAGGGCCCATTTATTCTGGGCTCATTCTAAAATTCGTTACTTACAAACTCACATCGCCCTTCGCTAGGCCAAATTCAGCCCGTGGTTACTGGGGCCGCCCATTTAGGCCCGTTAATCCGCTGAGCTGTTTTCATAGCATCATCGACACGCCTATTAACGGCCCATTATGGCCTGGCCATAAAACATATGATTTCCACTCTAGCCTGCTTAAGGCCCATTTTGCATACCATATTGGTCCCTAATAGTATGGCCCATGTTTAGGAAAATGATTATATGACCTGCATAAGGCCCATAGATTAGACGGCCGTAGAAGGCCCATTGATCGTATGGCTGTAGAAAGCCCATGGATCCTATGGCCCGAGAAGGTCCATGGATCGTATACCTGGAGGGCCATGGTCACTAAAAAGGCACAGGACCATGGTTACAATAACCGTGGTTGCCATGACTATTGTGGCCTAGTTATAAAAATAGGTTATTGTGGCCACCGGAAAAACGCGAAATATAATGCACCGACTACAAGAAAACAACTAAACAAGACAATAAGGAAATAAATAAGCAAGCAACTAACACTAGGCTATTACTATTATTACACATATTACATCCATCAAGGCCAAAGTTTGCCACGGGCAAATATAGGGAACAAAGCAGATATTACATACATCGCCGCCTAAATTGCCTAAAGAAGGCAATAAAATGCAGCAAAATAAGTCCATAATCAAACAACTTTAGAAGAGCTCAAGAACGTTATCCTGGTATCCACTATGTCGGCAATAAGCTTAGAAAGCTTATTAGCTTTGTCCTGTTGCCACTATAATCCTCCAATGCTTGTCGTGCACCGTAAAGTACGCATCAATGCTCCATAGACTTCGCAGATGCTCGGCTTCTTGTCGCAGACAAATGATCGATGTCTTTCACATAGTTGAGACTCAAGAAACCGAACTGATTTAGACAAAGGAGTTTGAATAGCTTGTGCCAGTAGGCCAAGAATCTCAACACTAAACCAAGACAGGACTTTGGGGTTGTCTCACTGTCTTCATGATAGTTTTCCTTAGTTGTTTTATCAGCTTTGTTGGAGAACAACAAGGATGTCTCACTATCCTGAACCTTATCTGCATTACTTCCTTTACCATTGCTTAATATGGCACTATTCCCAATATTCTGTCAGCATTCTAAAAGAAGAAACAAGCAGACACATAACAGGTTTAGCATGTTCTAGTATATGAAACTCATTTCGGTGAACGAGTTCATTAGTAAGGTGGTACAGGATTAAACTACCAAATCTTCTATTGCCAAGTAGTACATAATAGAAGCATCAAACAAACATATATCTATGTCCTATGGTCACTGCATTGTCTTGCCAAATCAAAATAGAGACACGGTTCAAATCATATCAGTTCAAGACAAAGCAGCACTGAAAGAATACAAAGCGTGGGTAACTACATGGCTACATGTACAACAACACTATTGGCTCACAGATGCGTAATGTGCTTGATATGAGAAGTCAATCAGATATACAATTGAAATTGAAATCAACAGAGCTATTTATAAGAGCAAACTGTTAAAGAAACATGCGTGAAACATACTGTTGTGTCATTGGAGTTTTGATTGGATCCTTCAATTTAAAAATAAGTTTGTATGAGTAAACACGGGATATAAGAGCAAAGCAAGATGCACGATAGCAATGGAATCTTAAATGATAACAGTTTTTCTTCGTGTTTAAGCACTTGTTCTACATGAACAGAGTACAAGAAGACGATGCATATAGTACTTAAAAATAAAATGAGCTCATAGACCATACCACATTCTTGGTTGGGACCAAGATGTACTGCCTCACCATCGCCCAAAGAATGTGTCTCAGAGAACGAAGGGAATTTGATGAGTTTTTTGCTGAAATACGCTTTTCTTCGTGTAATTCTTACATCGCCACCAAGCATTCTTGAAGATAGCAGAGGTATTAGCACAGGTTACCTCATCATGTGTTTCCAAATCGGTCATTCTCTATAGATAAAAATGGGGAAATTTGTATTATAAACCATCATGGAGGTAGAATGTATGGGACAAAGCAAAATTTCCATGAATAACACTTACACATAACTCCTCGGACAAACACCAAGAATCGCATTTTCCTTCATCTTCGTATAATATCTCCATGATGGGAAGATACGCACATAGGCTTTAACAACATCAAATGCGATAGATGCTAAACTACGAATGGCTGGTTCTCGCTTCCTCCACGGGAATAGGTGTACTAACGGTGGAGTTGGGGTTCGTAGTAGTATGGTTGCACTTTGGGCACCGAGCTACCTACTAACCGCTCTTGTTTGGGAGCTCTGTGGAGATGGTGCAAAGGTCAATGTGAACTGTTACTATCTGCCGGGGTTGGGGTTAGATTGGGTGAAGTGGTTCTTCCGGTCCATCAAGAGGGGTACAACTGAGAGTCTGGGTTATGTGGTAGGGCTAGTTCTCGCATGAACAACCGGGTGCTATCTCTACCAAGAGGTAGCACTGTTTTATTTGAAGACCATGTTTTCACTCCGCTAGATAACGCCATCACCCGCTCCAATTCAAATGGCTGATAAAAGGAAACATAGTTGAATGTACAAACATTGTATGAGAGATGATGCAATAGATATTATGGAAAAAGAGGGCATGAAATAGTTGGCATGTATATTGTTTAACTAAAAGGATAGCATGACATAATTTCACATATATGATGTCTATCTAAAATGGATAGCATAGAATGACATAATTCAAAGATATGAGGACTAACTAAACAGATGGCATGAGATAATTATATGATGTCTTTAGTAAATGTGTTCGCATGACATAATTCACATACATGTTATCTAAATAATCAGGATCACATGATTTAATTCACATATGTGATTTATATGCTGCGGGGGCATTTGCATATATGATGTCTCAACTAAGAACACGGTGTTGAATATTGTGTATATGATGTCTAAACTATGTAATGCAAAACACCATATGCATGATATGAGCAAGATAACTGCAAGTTAGAGCATACACCTCGGTGGGGGAATAGGACTGGTCATCTTCTCAATACATCTCGAGATGCTACCGAGAACCAAAGAAGAGATCTGCTTCGACATGTAGCATTGTTCCGCTTCAAGACCTTCTTTTCACTCCAGATTTTTCCATTACCCACTCAAATGGCTGATTCACAGAAGAGTAGTTTAATGTACAAACATTGTCGCACCAATGGTAATGTAATGAAGAAAAGGATGGGCAAGATATCATTCAAATATATGATGCCCGTTAATTAGGATGGCATTGCATATTTCACATATATAATGGTTGGCTAAAGAGATGAGACTACATAATTCCCATATATGATATAGAAACTAAGTGGCATTACGTAACATGTGTAAACCAAGAAGATGACATATATGATGTCGAAGTAGGCACTTCATACAACATATGCATGATATGACTAACATCATCATGCCAAGTTAGAGCAAACACCTTGGGGCGGTAAATAGGAGTGGTCAATGCTATTCATCCGCTTCGTAATGTATCTTCCTCTCGATTACAACTGGAGGGGGATTGCCATTGAACCACCATGGAGCAATGTCTGCAGGACATTGTATTGCCGCACAAAAACTCTTTCTTTTTCTACATGTTCAAGATGATCTGGTAAAATACCCGACATGCATACAAAAAAATATAGTGAGATTATATAAGGAGAGCATGCGAATCTAGAGTGATGGTAACAACCAAAGGATGGATCAAAATAATGATAGCAAGTCGATGATAGCTTTAATTCAATAAAAGATGATGATGATTGCTTTAATGCTTCGCTTCCACCCATGATGAACAACATAGGCAGATATACTATCTCATTGCTTCTCGAGCATGTGCGATAATAGACAGAGATACTATTCATTGCTGCCTCGATATGTGCCCCACAACTAATTTTAAAACTCAAGTTTGAACATTAATTTGGATCTCGACTTGGAGTCTAAGAGGTGAACAGACGATAAAGTAGCGGATAATATTAAGAAATGCATAATATAAGGTAAACAAAAGAGTGTGACCTCTCAGGACCCGTACTCCTCGGGTTCATCCGTGAGTCGATGATAGTGATGCTGCTGTGGTGGGTGCCAAAGCAAGTGGAAGGAGATCTGAGGCGCGAAAAGACGGTCAGAGTCATGATGTCCGGTTTGGTGGATGCTTCTACCGACGGAACAACTCAGGTGAGGTGGACGACGTCACGGCAGGAGCAGGACAAACCACACAAAGTTTTCTTCGACACCTACGTGTAACTGAAGTAATTTTGTAAGGGCCTTTGGCTTGCAGGATTCTAAAACGCAGGATAGGAAAACACCGAAGAGGATAGGAATGCATGTGGGAAACGGCGCATTTGTAAACACAGGATTTCACAACTTGGATGTTTGGTTCACAGGAATTGGAAGAGCAGAGGAAAGCAAAGAAACATGGCCAAATTAAAGTGAAACCATATGAAAGCGTGTATGGTGAGAATGTTATTCAGTCACTAATGCACTTGGTCTTGTTTTGATGCATAGGATTTTGAAAAGTAGGTCTAGGTGGATGTTTTGCTCCATTCCTTTCAACAAAATGCATTAATAATTGAATAGTAGAGTGCCATAGGAAAATTTCCTATTGCTATGTTTTTCCTTCAGTTTTCCTTTGAACCAAAATAGCCCTAATGGATGGACATGAATGTAGAGTAATAAGTGATGCAAGTGCACAACTCTTTGTCAGAAGCCGGTTTAACTTGGCATCATTGGGTTGGTCGCCACGGGTTGAGGTAGGTGGCTGTCGAGGTGTGGAGGAAGATCTCGAGAATCGAGAGATCGGCCCGTGGCACGCGCTCTGTGATGGATGGTTCTGCGTTGGAGCGGTGAGCAGAAGACGCCGAGGTGAAGCAATACAATACAAACATCATTAATCTCAAGTGGATTCTAATAGCATCTCCAATAGATGATGTAAAATACATTACCAAAAAGTGATAGATGTAAAATTTACATCACCAAAAACACGTGACTACAACAAATGAGGTAAAATGTTGACTGGCCTTAACTATCTAAACTGAAATTTCATGTGGAATCAATGTTATCGCTTAAACTGAACGATCAAGAGTAAAGAGGCACTTCACATGAAGTTTAGGCCGCCGAGCACTAGTAGTAGAGAAACAATGATCTACATCAACAAAGCATCAACGAGGAACACAATAGTAGGCAGCCTAGCAGCAACTAACTAGAGCCAGAGCAAAGAACTCGTAGCTGCAGCAGTCCGTATACAAAGATCAACAAAGGCGAAAGAGAGCAAGAGCAGAGCAACAAAGATGATCGAGGGGGGAGAGCAGAGCGAGCATGAGCGGCGAGGGTCGAGAAAGAAAGAAGAAATGTAAGCGAAGCGAGCACCGAGCAAAGAAAGCCATGAGCGAGTGAGCGAGAGCCGGGCGAAGTGATCCGGCTGGTATGGACGCGCCGCCAAGGGGCCTTGCGCCTGGGAGAGCCGCTGGAGATGTCACCATGCAACCGGCCGAGGTAGCCACGCATGGGGGTAAGTGGGGAGCACCTTCTGCCGCTGGAGGTCAACCTAAGGAAAAGGTGCGATGCGATGAGTGTACAACCTCTTTGGTGGCGCTGAGTAGGCCTCCTTGGCCATTCGAGGAGTCGCAGGAGGATGTTGCAGCTCCTGGAGCAGGTTAAGGTGTTGGGATGGAGCAATGTGATAAACGAGGCGATCGCCGAGCAGCTCCTTGGAGGTGGAGGACGGGCGGCTGATCGGCGGGACACGGATCCTCATCGGGAGGTGGATGAGGGACGCCGAGTAAGAAAGTGGACGATGTCATCGGGAAGAGGCTCCGCTAGGGCAGCGTGAGGTGGCGGATGGAGAGGGTGGGGTTCAAGGGCCGGAGCAGAGAGGTTATGGCGCCTGAGATTTCTTTGAATGGAGAAAAGGAGGTGATGGGAGGGGGGAACCGTAGAATTAGGGATTTGCTGCACAATGTAGGGTGTGTTACAAAAGTACCCCACCGATTTGAACTAGCAACCCTTTCTACTTAGGGTTAGGGGGATTTTGCATGTCGAGATTTGGCACTGGAGAAAGTTTTACAAGACGTTGTAATTTCAGGATAGCAAGGCGCGGGTTGTGGCGCTGCTTTTGGGAGCATGATATCTGAATTTTCGGATATAACAAGGTGCGGGTTGAATTTTAGGGACAAGCCTAACGTAATATTGTACGACTAAATCAATTCGACTTCCCTCAATAAAAATAGGAAAAAATAAAGCTATTCACACCACACAAGAGAGAGTCTTGTCCCGCTTTTCATGCATAAATGCTATTCAAAGCTACGATGAATCCATGTTATGTCCAATTAAATTTTTTCATTGTGTGTATAATGCATGTAACCTACTCATACCAACATTTCAAGAGGCATTCCAAATGTCTATACTCTATGCAATTTGAACTAAATTTGAATTTGTTTCTATTGAATAAGAATCTACAATCATGATTGTTGCCAACTTAAACCATCATTCGTGTATTATCTTAACAACACACCACATGATTACTATAGAGATAGATATGAACTCTAATTCAAATTATTGAACACACTTAATGTTGATTCAAAATAATAGTACATTTGATGTACTAATGTTGGAAATATGCCCTAGAGGCAATAATAAAGGATTATTATATTTCAATGTTCATGATAATTGTCTTTTGTTCATGCTATAAATGTATTATCCGAAATCGTAATACACGGTGAACACTTAGACCCAATGAGTCCCTAGTGAGCCTCTAGTTGACTAGCTCGCAGATCAATAGATAGTCATGGTTTCCACTATGGACATTGGATGTCGTTGATAACGGATCACATCATTAGGAGAATGATGTGATGGACAAGACCCAATCATAAGCATAGCATATAAGATCGGATAGTTCGCTTGCTAGAAGCTTTGCCAATGTCAAGTATCTATTCCTTCGACCATGAGATCGTAACTCCTTGCCACCGAGGAGTGCCTGGGTGTATCAAACTTCACAACGAATCGGGTGACTATAAAGGTGCATTAAGGTATCTCCGAAAGTATCTGTTGGGTTGACACGATCGAGATCGATTTGTCACTCCGTATGACGGAGAGGTATCTCTGGCCCACTCGTAATGCATCATCATAATGAGCTCAATGTGACCAAGGTGTTGGCCACGGATCATGCATTACAGATGAGTAAAGTGACTTGCCGTAACGAGACCGAATAAGGTATTGGGATACCGACGACGAAGTCTCGCAAGTAACGCATCGATTGACAAAGGAATTGATATGTGGTTTGATCAATCCTCGACATCATGGTTCAACCGATGAAATCATCGAGAGCATGTGGGAGCCAACATGGATATCCAGACCCTGCTGTTATTGCCCGAGTCGCCTCGGCATGTCTGCGTGTTCCCGAACCCGAGGGTCTACACACTTAAGGTTGGATGCTAGGTTAGTAGGAAGTCAAGTATGTGACCACAATTGTTGTCCTGATGAGATCCCTGACGTCACGAGGAGTTCCTAAGGGTCCGAGGTAAAGAATATATATAGGAAGTGGTGTTTCGCCATCGGGAAAGTTTCTGGGTTTCCTGAAAGCACGGACCACGGAAGGGTCCCTGGTCCACCGGTGGGGCCACCTATCTGAGGGGCCCATGGGCTGAGAGGGAAGGAACCAGCCCACAAGGCTGGTGCGCTCAGGTCCACCTCGCGCCCTAGGTTGAAACCCTAGGGGCGGGGCGCCCACCGGCTTGGGGTACTCCACCCCTTGGCCGCCCCCGAGATTGGATCTCCGGGGCCACTGGGCCTATAAAGGGGGAGGAGGGGCTGCGACACAACTCCCAAGGCGCAGCCCTCCTCTCCCCAACACATCTCCTCCTCCTAGAGCTCAGCAAGCCCTCGCCGAGATTATCGCTTCTCCACCATCATCACGCCGCTGCTGGTCGTGGAGCTGTCTTCTCAACCTCTCCTTTCCCTGCTGGATCAAGAAGGAGGAGACGCGACGTCTCCTGACGTGTGTTGAACGCGAGGTGCTGTCCGCTCAGCACTTGGCATCGGTGATCTGAATCACGCTCGAGTACGACTCCATCATCACCTTGCAAGCTTTCGCACGCGATCTACAAGTGGTATGTAGATGCAATCTCTCTCGCTACTCGTTGCTTAGATGAACTCATAGATGGATTTTGGTGAAACCGTAGGGAAAATTTTAATTTTCTCGCAACGCTCCCCAACAAAGGGCATCATGAGCTAGGTCTATGTGTAGTTCTCTAATGCACGAGTAGAACACAATTTGTCAGGGCGTTGATCTTGTCATCTTACTTGCCTCTACTAGTCTTTTCTTGCTCAACGGTATTGTGGGATGAAGCGCCCGACCAACCTTACACGACGCTTACGTGAGACCGGTTCCACCAACGACATGCACTAGTTGCATAAGGTGGTCAAGGGTGTTGCCTCTCCCACTTTAGTTGGAGCGAATCGATGAACAGGCCCTTATGAAGGGTAAATAGAAGTTGACAAAATCACGCTGTGGTGATTCAGAGGTAAGAAAACGTCTTGCTAGAACCCAATCGCAGCTATCACGAAAAGATGCAACAAACAACTAGAGGACGCCTAACTTGTTTTTGCCGATTGATCATGTGATGATATGGCCGAAGTTGTGATGAATGTTGAATTGTGATGTATGAGATCATGTTCTTGTAATAGGATTCACGACTTGCATGTCGATGAGTATGACAACCGCAGGAGCCATAGGAGTTGTCTTTATTTTTTGTATGACCTGCAGTCATTGAAGAACGCCATGTAAACTACTTTACTTCATTACTAAACGCTAGTAGTCATAGAAGTAGAAGTAGTCGTTGCGTGACAACTTCATGAAGACACGATGATGGAGATCATGATGATGGAGATCATGGTGTCAAGCCGGTGACAAGGTGATCATGGAGCCCCAAGATGGAGATCGATGGAGCTTATGATATTGGCCATATCATGTCACAACTATATAATTGCATGTGATGTTTATTATGCTTTTACATCTTGTTTACTTAGGACGGTAGTAAATAAGATGATCCTCATAAAATTTCAAGAAGTGTTCTCCTCAACTCGCAACCGCTGCTACAGTTCGTCGCTTCTAAGCACCACGCGGATGATCGGTGATGGATCCCACGCTCATACAACGGTGTAAGACAGTTTACACAGCCAAAACACTTAGGTTAACTTGACGAGCCTAGCATGTGCGTATATGGCCTCGAACACGGAGACCGAAGGTCGAACACAGTCGATGGAAGATACGATCAACATGAAGATGTTCACGACGATGACTAGTCCGTCTCACGTGATGATCGGACACGGGCTAGTCGACTCGGATCGTAACACTTAGATGACTAGAGGGATGTCTAATCTAGTGGGAGTTCATAATTTTGATTAAGAACTTTATTATCATGAACTTAGTCTAAAACCTTGCAAATATGTCTTGTAGATCAATGGCCAACGCTAATGTCAACATGAACTTCAACGCTCCTAGAGAAAACCAAGTCGAAAGATGATGGCAGAACTATACGGACCGGGTCCGAACCCGAGGATCATCCTCATAGCTGTGAAGCAATATGTCCTAGAAGGACCGCTAGGTGCCGCTCCCGTCTCTGCAGAACCAAGACGTTATGAACGCTTGGCAAATCCGTATGATGATTACTCCCTCGCTCAAAGGCGGCATGCTTTACAACTTAGAACCGGGCTCCAAAAGCGCTTTTGAGCATCACGGAGCATATGAGATGTTCAAGAGCTGAAACTAGTTTTCCAAGCTCATGCCCGTCGAGAGATATGATGTCTCCCAAGTTCTACAGCTTGTAAGATGGAGGAGAACAGTTCTGCTGCTGAACACATCCTCCCCAACATGTCCAATCCAAGAAATCAAAACTAAAGTCTGATTTTCTGATTCTCAAAAATAATTTTATTCCTCAGAATAAAATAATGAAAAACATCTAACTTACTTAATCTGACTTTCAGGCTTTTCATCTCTTATATCATTTAGTCTTGAGTCTGGCTCGATGCAAGTATTTCCTTGTTTACGCAGCTGGTGTCATCTAGACGCTAATCTCGATCACTCCATGCACCGCCTTCGTAGAAGAGCATATCTTTAGCAGAGAAGGAGGCAGCGATAGTATATAGGAGTCTACAGAAGAATATTTGATTGATGGAGGCTTATTTTATTTCACAGGCAATCAGTCGAATAGTTGATTTTCTTTTGACCTTTATTGTTGGAGTTTCTAACAGGGTTTTCCTCCTTATTTTGTGGAACAGGTAAAGTCTTTCCGTTTTATAATTGTCGGGATTTTATTTTTAGTTTTTACGTGATAATATTTTCAGTAACGTTGCACTGGACATGTGAGATGTGTTTTTCATGATAATCTGTGCTACATGATTTTTCCTTCTATACTGATCGTAACTCATACAATTGAACGAGTTTTTTAAAACTAATTTTGATTTTTGTACACGTATTAATTAGTTTTGATGTCGCATTAATGAGCGGTCATGTAATTTTTAACGGAAGATTCTTTCTTAATTTGTGAGCACTGCTGACGCCCTTGTATTTTACGTGAGGCATTCCTTTATCTTATACGAGGCGTCCTTCGTTTTTTTTGTTTTCACAAACGCTGGACATGGGCTTGTTAGATGCGTCTTCCCATAGCACTTTTCTTTTACTTGAGGCTTTCTGTTTTTTTGAGGATCACGTGGCTTTCCTAATATTTTGTACGTGAGGCTTTTCTTAACTAACATTGAACTTGAACGCAGATGCATTTTTTCAATAGGACGGCATCATCTACGTTACGGTAGTTTCTTTCATCCTGATATATTTTATAATCTAACGGTTTAATTAATTTTAATGATGTGGATTAATGAGACCTTGAAAGGTGCCCAATTAGTAAATATAAATATAAGATGCTTGTGTTGAAGTTAGCAAGTCCCGCAGAGCATGCACGTATGGTTAAAGTTGTGTGACAAATTTGAAACATGAAGTGTACTCGGCTTGTGCATCCTTATGAGTGGCGGTGGATTGCGATGGTCTTTTCCTCCAATCTATCCCCGGGAGCATGCACGTAGTACTTGAATTTTTATGACTTCTAAATTTTGCAATAAGTATATGAGTTTTGACTAATGTTGAGTCCATGGATTATATGCGATTTACCTTCCGCCATTGCTAGCCTCTTCGTTACTGCATTGCCCTTCTCACCTTGAGAGTTGGTGCAACTTCGCCGGTGCATCCAAACCCCGTGATACAATACGCCTATCACACATAAACATCCTTATATCTTCCTCAGCCACCATACCTACCTATTATGGCATTTCCATAGCCATTCCGAGATATATTGCCATGCAACTTTCCACCGCTTGCTTTATCATCATCATGACATACTTTACTTTTGTCATTGCCATTGCATGATCATGTAGTTGACATCGTATTTGTGGCAAAGCCACCATGCATTATTTTTCATACATGTCACTCTTGATTCATTGCACTATCCCGATTTTCACGGAGGCATTCATATAGAGTCATCTTGTTCTAGTTTCGAGTTGTAATTCATATGTTGTAATCAATAGAAGTGTGATAATCATCATTAGAGCATCACCTGAGAAAAAAAAAAAAAGAAGAAAGGCTAAAAAAAGAAAGGCCCAAAAAAAGAAGAAAGAAAATAAAATAAATAAAAAAGGGCAATGTTACTATCTCTTTTTCCACACTTGTGCTCCAAAGTAGCACCTTGTTCTTCATGTAGTGAGTCTCATATTTTTGTGCTTCAAAGTAGCACTATGTTTTTCATATAGTGAGTCTCATAAGTTGTCTTTTCATACTAGTGGGAATTTTTCATTATAGAACTTGGTGTATATTCCACGATGGGCTTCCTCAAATGCCCTAGGTCTTCGTGGAGCAAGCAAGTTGGATGCACACCCACTAGTTTTCTTTTGTTGAGCATTCATTTATAGCTCTAGTGCATCCTGCATGGCAATCCATACTCCTCATGTTGACATCAATTGATGGGCATCTCCATAGCCCGCTGATTATCCTCGCCAATGTGAGACTTTATCCTTTTTGTCTTCCACACAATCCCCATCATCATATTCTATTCCACCCATAGTGATATCATGGCTCACGCCATGTATTGCGTGAAGGAAAAAAGTTTGAGATTATTTAAGTATGAAACAATTGCTTGGCTTGTCATCGGGGTATAGAAGTTGGGAACATATTTGTGTGAAAAATGAAGCATAGCCTAACTATATGATTTTGTAGGGATGAACTTTCTTTTGCCATTTTATTTTGAGAAGACATGATTACTTTGATTAGTATGCTTGAAGTGTTACTATATCTTTTATCAATATGAACTTTTATTTTGAATCATTTGGATCTGAACATTCATGCCACAATAAAGAAAATTACATTGACAATTATGCTAGGTAGCATTCCACATCAAAATTTCTTTTTATCATTTACCTACTGAGGACTAGCAGAATTAAGCTTAGATGCTTGATACGCTCCAACGTATCTATAATTTTTGATTGTTTCATGCTATTATATTACCCCTTTTGATGTTTATGGGCTTTATTTTACACATTTATATCATTTTGGGACTAACCTACTAACCGAGGCCCACCCAGATTGTTGTTTTTTTTGCCTATTTCAGATTTCAAGAAAAGGAATATCAAACGAGTCCAAACGGAATGAAACATCGGGAGCGTGATTTTGGAACGAACGTGATCCAGAGGACTTGGAGTGTGTCAAGAAAGCGAGGCTCCCACGAGATAGGAGGGCCCTCTATGCTACTGCCCTGGCCCCCAGTGCCACCGACGCATTTCTCCTCCTATATAAGCTTCACGCACTCCCAAAAACATCCAGGAGCAGACGAAACACAATTTCCACCATCGTAACCTTTTTATCCGAGATCTCATCTTGGAGCTCACGGACTCATTCTGAGGGGAATCGACCATGGAGGGCTTTACATCAACATCCTTGCCCCTCCGATGAGTTGTGAGTAGTTTACCATGCACTCTACGGGTCCATAGTTATTAGCTAGATGGCTTCTTTCTTTTGGATCTCGATACAATGTTCTCCCCTCTTGTGGAGATCTATTCGATGTAAACTCTTTATGTGTGTTTGTCGAGATCCATGAATTGTGGGTTTATGATCAAGTTTATCTATGAATAATATTTGAATCTTCTAAATTCTTTTATGTATGATTGAGTTATCTTTGCAAGTCTCTTCGAATTATTAGTTTTTGGCCTAGATTGATCTTTCTTGCCATGGAGAAGTGCTTAGCTTTGGGTTTAATCTTTATGTGTCCTTACCAAAGGATGTAGGGTTGTAGGGCACGATTGTATTGTTGCCAGCGAGGATAACAAGATGGGGTTTATATAATATTGCTTGAGTTTATCCTCTACATCATGTCATCTTGCTTAATGCTACTCGCTCTTATGAACTTAATACTCTAGATGCAGCAGAGCGGTCGATGTGTGGAGTAATAGTAGTAGATGCGTAGGAGTCGGTCTACTTGTCACGGACGTGATGCCTATATACATGATCATGCCTAGATAATCTCATAATTATTCGCTTTCTATCAATTGCTCGACAAGAATTTATTCACCCACCGTAATACTTATGCTATCTTGAGAGAAGCCACTAGTGAAACCTATGGCCCCGGTCTATCTCTTATCATATTTGCTTCCAATCTACTTTTATTTGCATCTTTACTTTTTGCATCTATATTATAAAATACCAAAATATATTTATCTTATCTTATTATCTCTATTAGATCTCACTTTCGCAAGTGGCAAGGGGGATCGACAACCCCTTTATTGTGTTGGTTGCAGTTCTTTGTTTGTTTGTAGGTGCGTGACTTGTGAGAGCCTCGCTAGATTGATAACTTGGTTCTCAAAATTGAGGGAAATAATTACGCTACTATTGCTACATCACTCTTTCATCTTCAAGGAAAACCAACGCAAGCTCAAGACGTAGCAAACGCCTACAAGAAGAAGGTTGTGTAGTGTACATCAAGGAGCATCATGAAATTGGTGATCGAGGATGGTTGATGATGATGATGGCGATGGATTCTCCTGAGCCCACACCTGGATCCGCCTCCCAAGGAAGAACAAGGCTTGGCAGCGGGTCCAGATTACAAAACGCGATGAATCCTTTCTTTGATTTTCTCCCCTAATGTGAATAGGAGTTGAAGTTGAGGTTGGTGAAGGTCCAGGCTCATTACATGTGGGCGCGCCTGTAGGCGCGCCCACCCTTGTGGCTAGGGTGTGGGTCCCTTCTGCTTGATTCTTTCACCAATATTTTTATTTATTCCAAAAGTTATCTCCGTGAAGTTTCGGTCATTCCAAGAACTTTTATTTCTACACAAAAATAACACTATGGTAGTTCTCAAAAACAAAGGCCAAATTGTTAGTTCCATTCATATTATGCAAATTAGAGTCCAAAACAAGGGCAAAAGAGTTTGGAAAAGTAGATATGATGGCACATCAACTCCCCTAAGCTTAACCCATTGCTTGTCCTCAAGCAATTTAGTTGACAAACTGAAAGTGATAAAGAAAAAACTTTTACAAACTTTGTTTGATCTTGTTGTTGCAAATATGTAGAGTTAGCAATAAGTTTTCAGCAATGATTATGAACTAATCATATTCACAATAAAATTTAGGTCCCACGCTTACTCATATCAATGGCATAATCAACTAGCGAGTATTAATAATAAATCTCAATGACAACACTTTCTCAAAACAATCATGATATGATATAACAAGATGGTGTCTCGCTAGCCCTTCTCGAGACCGCAAAACATAAATGCAGAGCACCCTCAAGATCAAGGACCGACTAGACATTATAATTCATGGCAAAGAGATCCAATATACTCAATATCAATTAATAACAATGCATACAAATGATGGTGGTGCTCTAACCGGTGCTTTTTATAAGAGGATGATGACTCAACATAAAAGTAAATAGATAGGCCCTTCGCAGAGGGAAGGTGGATTTGCAGAGGTGCCAAAGCTCGAGTTTTGAAATAGAGATAAATAATATTTTGTATACTTTCATTGTCAACATAACAACCAAGAGATCTCGGATATTCCATGCTACATACATTATAGGCGTTCCCAAAAGAATGGTAAAGTTTATACTCCTCTCCACCAACAAGCACACCCACTACGGTCCAAACACGGGTACCATCCAACTAACAACAACTCGGGGGTTTGTTTGCAATTATTTTGATTTGATTTGAGCATGGGACTGGGCATCCCGATTACCGGCCATTTTCTCGTGAATGATGAGCGGAGTCCACTCACCGTAAGAATACCCCACCTAGCATGGAGGATATAGACAACTCTAGTTGCACATGAGCAATTGGAGCATACAAAACAGAATTTCATTTGAAGGTTTAGAGTTTGGCACATGCAAATTTACTTGGAACAGCACGTAAATACCGCATATTGGTAGGTATGGTGGACTCATATGGAAAAACTTTGGGGTTTATGAAAGTGGATGCACAAGCAGTATTCCCGCTTAGTACAGGTGAAGGCTAGAAAGAGACTGGGAAGCGACCAACTAGAGAGCGACACATTCATAAACATGCATTCACTACAAAAAATACACTTCCGTGATGATACATGTTTGTCACAATAGGTCACGTTTTATGTCATGCATGTACATCCATGACATTTTATGACGTAATCAAGATAGTCATATTTGCCGTCGAGAAGTGTTCCATGACATTACCAAAATTATCATCACGAAGTGTCCACTTCCATGATGATAAATCGCCATGGAAGTGCTTTCACAAGGGTAACCAACACGCGGCATCCACCATAACGGGTCAACGTTAAGCTATCGAGTCCGGTTTTGATCCGATAACTGCTAATGACCACGACCAATGGGGATTTTCCACATGTAAATTTCTCATCGTCGCCGAGGAACCGCTTGGCCAATTGCCACGGCAGATGTCATCCACTCATTGGACCGAAGGCGCCTATGATACGTTGACGCAGCACGACCCAACAGAGGCCCATTCCGTGAAAAGGCCGGCCTATTCGACTTGGTCAAAGGTAGTGGTCCGACCCACGAAATCCTGTTAACGGCTCGACGATATAGCCCATTTAAGATGCTAACTAACGTCTACTACCACCGAATTTGCCCTCAGAGCGCCATTTTGGGCCCAATATGATTCCAACCCATTGTAACTTCCGCCCATGTATGGCCCATGATGTCTTTCGCCCATATGAGTCCCTTTGTAACTTTTTATACCCATTAACTACCGTGGTGAAACCTCGTAATGAACAAGTATCGCTTTATACCCATTAACGCCCATTATTCCATTGGGCCATTTCACTCGTGTTACCTTTCGCCTTCTTAGGGCCCATTTATTCTGGGCTCATTCTAAAATTCGTTACTTACAAACTCACATCGCCCTTCGCTAGGCCAAATTCAGCCCGTGGTTACTGGGGCCGCCCATTTAGGCCCGTTAATCCGCTGAGCTGTTTTCATAGCATCATCGACACGCCTATTAACGGCCCATTATGGCCTGGCCATAAAACATATGATTTCCACTCTAGCCTGCTTAAGGCCCATTTTGCATACCATATTGGTCCCTAATAGTATGGCCCATGTTTAGGAAAATGATTATATGACCTGCATAAGGCCCATAGATTAGACGGCCGTAGAAGGCCCATTGATCGTATGGCTGTAGAAAGCCCATGGATCCTATGGCCCGAGAAGGTCCATGGATCGTATACCTGGAGGGCCATGGTCACTAAAAAGGCACAGGACCATGGTTACAATAACCGTGGTTGCCATGACTATTGTGGCCTAGTTATAAAAATAGGTTATTGTGGCCACCGGAAAAACGCGAAATATAATGCACCGACTACAAGAAAACAACTAAACAAGACAATAAGGAAATAAATAAGCAAGCAACTAACACTAGGCTATTACTATTATTACACATATTACATCCATCAAGGCCAAAGTTTGCCACGGGCAAATATAGGGAACAAAGCAGATATTACATACATCGCCGCCTAAATTGCCTAAAGAAGGCAATAAAATGCAGCAAAATAAGTCCATAACTGAAACAACTTTAGAAGAGCTCAAGAAACGTTATCCTGGGTATCCACCATGCTGGCAATAAGCTTAGAAAGCTTATTAGCTTTGTCCTGTTTGCCACTATAATCCTCCAATGCTTGTCGTTGCACCAGAAAGTACGCATCTGAATGCTCCATAGACTTCGCAGATGCTCGGCTTCTTGTCGCAGACAAATGATCGATGTCTTTCACATAGTTGAGACTCAAGAAACCGAACTGATTTAGACAAAGGAGTTTGAATAGCTTGTGCCAGTAGGCCAAGAATCTCAACACTAAACCAAGACAGACTTTGGGGTTGTCTCACCGTCTTCATGATAGTTTTCCTTAGTTGTTTTATCGCTTTGTTGGAGAACAACAAGGATGTCTCACTATCCTGAACCTTATCTGCATTACTTCCTTTACCATTGCTTAATATGGCACTATTCCCAATATTCTGTCAGCATTCTAAAAGAAGAAACAAGGCACACATAACAGGTTTAGCATGTTCTAGTATATGAAACTCATTTCGGTGAACGAGTTCATTAGTAAGGTGGTACAGGATTAAACTACCAAATCTTCTATTGCCAAGTAGTACATAATAGAAGCATCAAACAAACATATATCTATGTCCTATGGTCACTGCATTGTCTTGCCAAATCAAAATAGAGACACGGTTCAAATCATATCAGTTCAAGACAAAGCAGCACTGAAAGAATACAAAGCGTGGGTAACTACATGGCTACATGTACAACAACACTATTGGCTCACAGATGCGTAATGTGCTTGATATGAGAAGTCAATCAGATATACAATTGAAATTGAAATCAACAGAGCTATTTATAAGAGCAAACTGTTAAAGAAACATGCGTGAAACATACTGTTGTGTCATTGGAGTTTTGATTGGATCCTTCAATTTAAAAATAAGTTTGTATGAGTAAACACGGGATATAAGAGCAAAGCAAGATGCACGATAGCAATGGAATCTTAAATGATAACAGTTTTTCTTCGTGTTTAAGCACTTGTTCTACATGAACAGAGTACAAGAAGACGATGCATATAGTACTTAAAAATAAAATGAGCTCATAGACCATACCACATTCTTGGTTGGGACCAAGATGTACTGCCTCACCATCGCCCAAAGAATGTGTCTCAGAGAACGAAGGGAATTTGATGAGTTTTTTGCTGAAATACGCTTTTCTTCGTGTAATTCTTACATCGCCACCAAGCATTCTTGAAGATAGCAGAGGTATTAGCACAGGTTACCTCATCATGTGTTTCCAAATCGGTCATTCTCTATAGATAAAAATGGGGAAATTTGTATTATAAACCATCATGGAGGTAGAATGTATGGGACAAAGCAAAATTTCCATGAATAACACTTACACATAACTCCTCGGACAAACACCAAGAATCGCATTTTCCTTCATCTTCGTATAATATCTCCATGATGGGAAGATACGCACATAGGCTTTAACAACATCAAATGCGATAGATGCTAAACTACGAATGGCTGGTTCTCGCTTCCTCCACGGGAATAGGTGTACTAACGGTGGAGTTGGGGTTCGTAGTAGTATGGTTGCACTTTGGGCACCGAGCTACCTACTAACCGCTCTTGTTTGGGAGCTCTGTGGAGATGGTGCAAAGGTCAATGTGAACTGTTACTATCTGCCGGGGTTGGGGTTAGATTGGGTGAAGTGGTTCTTCCGGTCCATCAAGAGGGGTACAACTGAGAGTCTGGGTTATGTGGTAGGGCTAGTTCTCGCATGAACAACCGGGTGCTATCTCTACCAAGAGGTAGCACTGTTTTATTTGAAGACCATGTTTTCACTCCGCTAGATAACGCCATCACCCGCTCCAATTCAAATGGCTGATAAAAGGAAACATAGTTGAATGTACAAACATTGTATGAGAGATGATGCAATAGATATTATGGAAAAAGAGGGCATGAAATAGTTGGCATGTATATTGTTTAACTAAAAGGATAGCATGACATAATTTCACATATATGATGTCTATCTAAAATGGATAGCATAGAATGACATAATTCAAAGATATGAGGACTAACTAAACAGATGGCATGAGATAATTATATGATGTCTTTAGTAAATGTGTTCGCATGACATAATTCACATACATGTTATCTAAATAATCAGGATCACATGATTTAATTCACATATGTGATTTATATGCTGCGGGGGCATTTGCATATATGATGTCTCAACTAAGAACACGGTGTTGAATATTGTGTATATGATGTCTAAACTATGTAATGCAAAACACCATATGCATGATATGAGCAAGATAACTGCAAGTTAGAGCATACACCTCGGTGGGGGAATAGGACTGGTCATCTTCTCAATACATCTCGAGATGCTACCGAGAACCAAAGAAGAGATCTGCTTCGACATGTAGCATTGTTCCGCTTCAAGACCTTCTTTTCACTCCAGATTTTTCCATTACCCACTCAAATGGCTGATTCACAGAAGAGTAGTTTAATGTACAAACATTGTCGCACCAATGGTAATGTAATGAAGAAAAGGATGGGCAAGATATCATTCAAATATATGATGCCCGTTAATTAGGATGGCATTGCATATTTCACATATATAATGGTTGGCTAAAGAGATGAGACTACATAATTCCCATATATGATATAGAAACTAAGTGGCATTACGTAACATGTGTAAACCAAGAAGATGACATATATGATGTCGAAGTAGGCACTTCATACAACATATGCATGATATGACTAACATCATCATGCCAAGTTAGAGCAAACACCTTGGGGCGGTAAATAGGAGTGGTCAATGCTATTCATCCGCTTCGTAATGTATCTTCCTCTCGATTACAACTGGAGGGGGATTGCCATTGAACCACCATGGAGCAATGTCTGCAGGACATTGTATTGCCGCACAAAAACTCTTTCTTTTTCTACATGTTCAAGATGATCTGGTAAAATACCCGACATGCATACAAAAAAATATAGTGAGATTATATAAGGAGAGCATGCGAATCTAGAGTGATGGTAACAACCAAAGGATGGATCAAAATAATGATAGCAAGTCGATGATAGCTTTAATTCAATAAAAGATGATGATGATTGCTTTAATGCTTCGCTTCCACCCATGATGAACAACATAGGCAGATATACTATCTCATTGCTTCTCGAGCATGTGCGATAATAGACAGAGATACTATTCATTGCTGCCTCGATATGTGCCCCACAACTAATTTTAAAACTCAAGTTTGAACATTAATTTGGATCTCGACTTGGAGTCTAAGAGGTGAACAGACGATAAAGTAGCGGATAATATTAAGAAATGCATAATATAAGGTAAACAAAAGAGTGTGACCTCTCAGGACCCGTACTCCTCGGGTTCATCCGTGAGTCGATGATAGTGATGCTGCTGTGGTGGGTGCCAAAGCAAGTGGAAGGAGATCTGAGGCGCGAAAAGACGGTCAGAGTCATGATGTCCGGTTTGGTGGATGCTTCTACCGACGGAACAACTCAGGTGAGGTGGACGACGTCACGGCAGGAGCAGGACAAACCACACAAAGTTTTCTTCGACACCTACGTGTAACTGAAGTAATTTTGTAAGGGCCTTTGGCTTGCAGGATTCTAAAACGCAGGATAGGAAAACACCGAAGAGGATAGGAATGCATGTGGGAAACGGCGATTTGTAAACACAGGATTTCACAACTTGGATGTTTGGTTCACAGGAATTGGAAGAGCAGAGGAAAGCAAAGAAACATGGCCAAATTAAAGTGAAACCATATGAAAGCGTGTATGGTGAGAATGTTATTCAGTCACTAATGCACTTGGTCTTGTTTTGATGCATAGGATTTTGAAAAGTAGGTCTAGGTGGATGTTTTGCTCCATTCCTTTCAACAAAATGCATTAATAATTGAATAGTAGAGTGCCATAGGAAAATTTCCTATTGCTATGTTTTTCCTTCAGTTTTCCTTTGAACCAAAATAGCCCTAATGGATGGACATGAATGTAGAGTAATAAGTGATGCAAGTGCACAACTCTTTGTCAGAAGCCGGTTTAACTTGGCATCATTGGGTTGGTCGCCACGGGTTGAGGTAGGTGGCTGTCGAGGTGTGGAGGAAGATCTCGAGAATCGAGAGATCGGCCCGTGGCACGCGCTCTGTGATGGATGGTTCTGCGTTGGAGCGGTGAGCAGAAGACGCCGAGGTGAAGCAATACAATACAAACATCATTAATCTCAAGTGGATTCTAATAGCATCTCCAATAGATGATGTAAAATACATTACCAAAAAGTGATAGATGTAAAATTTACATCACCAAAAACACGTGACTACAACAAATGAGGTAAAATGTTGACTGGCCTTAACTATCTAAACTGAAATTTCATGTGGAATCAATGTTATCGCTTAAACTGAACGATCAAGAGTAAAGAGGCACTTCACATGAAGTTTAGGCCGCCGAGCACTAGTAGTAGAGAAACAATGATCTACATCAACAAAGCATCAACGAGGAACACAATAGTAGGCAGCCTAGCAGCAACTAACTAGAGCCAGAGCAAAGAACTCGTAGCTGCAGCAGTCCGTATACAAAGATCAACAAAGGCGAAAGAGAGCAAGAGCAGAGCAACAAAGATGATCGAGGGGGGAGAGCAGAGCGAGCATGAGCGGCGAGGGTCGAGAAAGAAAGAAGAAATGTAAGCGAAGCGAGCACCGAGCAAAGAAAGCCATGAGCGAGTGAGCGAGAGCCGGGCGAAGTGATCCGGCTGGTATGGACGCGCCGCCAAGGGGCCTTGCGCCTGGGAGAGCCGCTGGAGATGTCACCATGCAACCGGCCGAGGTAGCCACGCATGGGGGTAAGTGGGGAGCACCTTCTGCCGCTGGAGGTCAACCTAAGGAAAAGGTGCGATGCGATGAGTGTACAACCTCTTTGGTGGCGCTGAGTAGGCCTCCTTGGCCATTCGAGGAGTCGCAGGAGGATGTTGCAGCTCCTGGAGCAGGTTAAGGTGTTGGGATGGAGCAATGTGATAAACGAGGCGATCGCCGAGCAGCTCCTTGGAGGTGGAGGACGGGCGGCTGATCGGCGGGACACGGATCCTCATCGGGAGGTGGATGAGGGACGCCGAGTAAGAAAGTGGACGATGTCATCGGGAAGAGGCTCCGCTAGGGCAGCGTGAGGTGGCGGATGGAGAGGGTGGGGTTCAAGGGCCGGAGCAGAGAGGTTATGGCGCCTGAGATTTCTTTGAATGGAGAAAAGGAGGTGATGGGAGGGGGGAACCGTAGAATTAGGGATTTGCTGCACAATGTAGGGTGTGTTACAAAAGTACCCCACCGATTTGAACTAGCAACCCTTTCTACTTAGGGTTAGGGGGATTTTGCATGTCGAGATTTGGCACTGGAGAAAGTTTTACAAGACGTTGTAATTTCAGGATAGCAAGGCGCGGGTTGTGGCGCTGCTTTTGGGAGCATGATATCTGAATTTTCGGATATAACAAGGTGCGGGTTGAATTTTAGGGACAAGCCTAACGTAATATTGTACGACTAAATCAATTCGACTTCCCTCAATAAAAATAGGAAAAAATAAAGCTATTCACACCACACAAGAGAGAGTCTTGTCCCGCTTTTCATGCATAAATGCTATTCAAAGCTACGATGAATCCATGTTATGTCCAATTAAATTTTTTCATTGTGTGTATAATGCATGTAACCTACTCATACCAACATTTCAAGAGGCATTCCAAATGTCTATACTCTATGCAATTTGAACTAAATTTGAATTTGTTTCTATTGAATAAGAATCTACAATCATGATTGTTGCCAACTTAAACCATCATTCGTGTATTATCTTAACAACACACCACATGATTACTATAGAGATAGATATGAACTCTAATTCAAATTATTGAACACACTTAATGTTGATTCAAAATAATAGTACATTTGATGTACTAATGTTGGAAATATGCCCTAGAGGCAATAATAAAGGATTATTATATTTCAATGTTCATGATAATTGTCTTTTGTTCATGCTATAAATGTATTATCCGAAATCGTAATACACGGTGAACACTTAGACCCAATGAGTCCCTAGTGAGCCTCTAGTTGACTAGCTCGCAGATCAATAGATAGTCATGGTTTCCACTATGGACATTGGATGTCGTTGATAACGGATCACATCATTAGGAGAATGATGTGATGGACAAGACCCAATCATAAGCATAGCATATAAGATCGGATAGTTCGCTTGCTAGAAGCTTTGCCAATGTCAAGTATCTATTCCTTCGACCATGAGATCGTAACTCCTTGCCACCGAGGAGTGCCTGGGTGTATCAAACTTCACAACGAATCGGGTGACTATAAAGGTGCATTAAGGTATCTCCGAAAGTATCTGTTGGGTTGACACGATCGAGATCGATTTGTCACTC
The DNA here is from genome assembly GCA_021437245.1 of Aegilops speltoides. Lineage (NCBI taxonomy): Eukaryota > Viridiplantae > Streptophyta > Magnoliopsida > Poales > Poaceae > Aegilops > Aegilops speltoides. Next base: position 6,806 of record JAHHZJ010001201.1, on the reverse strand, counting down.
CGTATGACGGAGAGGTATCTCTGGCCCACTCGTAATGCATCATCATAATGAGCTCAATGTGACCAAGGTGTTGGCCACGGATCATGCATTACAGATGAGTAAAGTGACTTGCCGTAACGAGACCGAATAAGGTATTGGGATACCGACGACGAAGTCTCGCAAGTAACGCATCGATTGACAAAGGAATTGATATGTGGTTTGATCAATCCTCGACATCATGGTTCAACCGATGAAATCATCGAGAGCATGTGGGAGCCAACATGGATATCCAGACCCTGCTGTTATTGCCCGAGTCGCCTCGGCATGTCTGCGTGTTCCCGAACCCGAGGGTCTACACACTTAAGGTTGGATGCTAGGTTAGTAGGAAGTCAAGTATGTGACCACAATTGTTGTCCTGATGAGATCCCTGACGTCACGAGGAGTTCCTAAGGGTCCGAGGTAAAGAATATATATAGGAAGTGGTGTTTCGCCATCGGGAAAGTTTCTGGGTTTCCTGAAAGCACGGACCACGGAAGGGTCCCTGGTCCACCGGTGGGGCCACCTATCTGAGGGGCCCATGGGCTGAGAGGGAAGGAACCAGCCCACAAGGCTGGTGCGCTCAGGTCCACCTCGCGCCCTAGGTTGAAACCCTAGGGGCGGGGCGCCCACCGGCTTGGGGTACTCCACCCCTTGGCCGCCCCCGAGATTGGATCTCCGGGGCCACTGGGCCTATAAAGGGGGAGGAGGGGCTGCGACACAACTCCCAAGGCGCAGCCCTCCTCTCCCCAACACATCTCCTCCTCCTAGAGCTCAGCAAGCCCTCGCCGAGATTATCGCTTCTCCACCATCATCACGCCGCTGCTGGTCGTGGAGCTGTCTTCTCAACCTCTCCTTTCCCTGCTGGATCAAGAAGGAGGAGACGCGACGTCTCCTGACGTGTGTTGAACGCGAGGTGCTGTCCGCTCAGCACTTGGCATCGGTGATCTGAATCACGCTCGAGTACGACTCCATCATCACCTTGCAAGCTTTCGCACGCGATCTACAAGTGGTATGTAGATGCAATCTCTCTCGCTACTCGTTGCTTAGATGAACTCATAGATGGATTTTGGTGAAACCGTAGGGAAAATTTTAATTTTCTCGCAACGCTCCCCAACAAAGGGCATCATGAGCTAGGTCTATGTGTAGTTCTCTAATGCACGAGTAGAACACAATTTGTCAGGGCGTTGATCTTGTCATCTTACTTGCCTCTACTAGTCTTTTCTTGCTCAACGGTATTGTGGGATGAAGCGCCCGACCAACCTTACACGACGCTTACGTGAGACCGGTTCCACCAACGACATGCACTAGTTGCATAAGGTGGTCAAGGGTGTTGCCTCTCCCACTTTAGTTGGAGCGAATCGATGAACAGGCCCTTATGAAGGGTAAATAGAAGTTGACAAAATCACGCTGTGGTGATTCAGAGGTAAGAAAACGTCTTGCTAGAACCCAATCGCAGCTATCACGAAAAGATGCAACAAACAACTAGAGGACGCCTAACTTGTTTTTGCCGATTGATCATGTGATGATATGGCCGAAGTTGTGATGAATGTTGAATTGTGATGTATGAGATCATGTTCTTGTAATAGGATTCACGACTTGCATGTCGATGAGTATGACAACCGCAGGAGCCATAGGAGTTGTCTTTATTTTTTGTATGACCTGCAGTCATTGAAGAACGCCATGTAAACTACTTTACTTCATTACTAAACGCTAGTAGTCATAGAAGTAGAAGTAGTCGTTGCGTGACAACTTCATGAAGACACGATGATGGAGATCATGATGATGGAGATCATGGTGTCAAGCCGGTGACAAGGTGATCATGGAGCCCCAAGATGGAGATCGATGGAGCTTATGATATTGGCCATATCATGTCACAACTATATAATTGCATGTGATGTTTATTATGCTTTTACATCTTGTTTACTTAGGACGGTAGTAAATAAGATGATCCTCATAAAATTTCAAGAAGTGTTCTCCTCAACTCGCAACCGCTGCTACAGTTCGTCGCTTCTAAGCACCACGCGGATGATCGGTGATGGATCCCACGCTCATACAACGGTGTAAGACAGTTTACACAGCCAAAACACTTAGGTTAACTTGACGAGCCTAGCATGTGCGTATATGGCCTCGAACACGGAGACCGAAGGTCGAACACAGTCGATGGAAGATACGATCAACATGAAGATGTTCACGACGATGACTAGTCCGTCTCACGTGATGATCGGACACGGGCTAGTCGACTCGGATCGTAACACTTAGATGACTAGAGGGATGTCTAATCTAGTGGGAGTTCATAATTTTGATTAAGAACTTTATTATCATGAACTTAGTCTAAAACCTTGCAAATATGTCTTGTAGATCAATGGCCAACGCTAATGTCAACATGAACTTCAACGCTCCTAGAGAAAACCAAGTCAAAGATGATGGCAGAACTATACGGACGGGTCCAACCCGAGGATCATCCTCATAGCTGTGAAGCAATATGTCCTAGAAGGACCGCTAGGTGCCGCCTGTCCCTGAGAACCAAGACGAGAACGCTTGGCAATCTGATGATTACTCCCCTCAAACCATGCTTTACAATTTAGAACCGGGCTCCAAAAGCGTTTTGAGCATCACGGAGCATATGAGATGTTCAAGAGCTGAAACTAGTTTTCCAAGCTCATGCCCGTCGAGAATATGATGTTCCCAAAGTTCTAAGGAAGATGGAGGAAACTCCGGAACACATCCCAAGATGTCCGGGACGAGATGACCCATTGAACATTAACCTCCCGATGAGGCGGTATGACAGAATCCTCCCCGCCCCCCAAGCTACAAGAGCTTTGTGATGAACTAAACATGCGGGGATGGTAAAGACCATTCTCGTGTTTCACGTCAAGTCAGCAGAGGCTGAAATCAAGAAAGAACATCAAGTGTTGATGGTCAATAAGACCACTAAGTTCAAGAAGGGCAAAAGAAGAACTTCAAGAAGGACGGCAAGGATGTTCCGCCCCCAAGCCTGCCGGAAGAAGTCAAAGAATGGACCCAAGCCCGAGATCGAGTGCTTTTATTGAAGGGAAGGCACCGAAGCGAATCCCCAAATACTTAGCGGATAAAAGGCCGCAACACCAAAGGTATATTTGATATACATGTAATTGATGTGTACCTTACCGATGAGTAACTCCCGGTATTTGATACCGTGCCGCTGTTTCCATATGTAACTCAAGCGAGTCGGAATAAACGGAGATCGGGACGAGGTGACGGGCCGGAATGGTTCCGTGGTCGGTGACGCCGCACCGCCTCTACATTTACCTCGGATTAGTTTTAAACCTCAATAATTGTTATTTAGTGCCAAGTTTGAGCATGAACATTTATCCGGATCTCGCTTGATACGAGATGGTTACTCATTTAAGTCGAGAATAATGGTTGTTCGATTTATATGAGAGATATGTTTTATGGTCATGTCCGATGGTCAATGGTTTATTCTAATGAATCTCGAGCGTAATATTACACATGTTCATAGTGTGGATGCAAAAGATGTAAAGTTGATAACGATAGTCCCACATACTTGTGGCATCGCCGCCTTGGTCACATTGGTGTAAAGCGATGAAGAAGCTCCATGCCGATGGACTTTAGAGTCTCTTGATTATGAATTGTTGACACATGTAACCTTGCCTCTTAGGCAAATGACCAAGACTCTTCCAACAATGGAGCGAAGCAACCAACTTGTTGGAAATCATACATACCGATGTAAAGGTCCAATGAGCTGAGGCTCATGAGGATATCGTTATGTTCTCACTCACCGATACTTGAGTAGATATGGGTATGTCTACTTAATGAAACACAAGTCTGAGACCTTTGAAAAGTTCAAGGAATTTCAGAGTGAAGTAGAGAATCAACGTGACCGAAGATAAAGTTCCTACGATCGATCGTGGGGCGAATACTTAAGTCACGAATTTGGTACACACTTAAGAAAATGTGGAATCGTTTCACAACTCACGCTACCGAACACCTCAATAAACGTGTGTCCGAACGCCTAATCGCACTCTATTGGATATGGTGCGGTCTATGATGTCTCTACCGATTTACCGCTATCATTTTGGGGATACGCCTAGAGACAGCTACATTCACTTTAAATAGGGCACCGCCTAAACCGCTGAGACGACACCGATGAATTATGGTTTGGGAAGAAACCTGTCGCTGCTTCTAAAAGTTTGGGGATGCGATGCTTATGTCAAGAAACTTCAACCCGAAAAGCTCGAACCCAAGTCGAAAAATGCGATTCATAGGATACCCTAAGGAAACTGCTCGGTATACCTTCTACTTAAGATCCAAGGCAAGATCTTTGTTGCCAAGAACGGATGCTGCTCTAGAGAAAGAGTTTCTCTCAAAGAAGTAAGTGGAGGAAAGTAGAACTCGATGAAGTACTACCTCTCGAACGGGAAAGTGGTGCACAGCAGAAACCGCCTCGTGATGCCCACACCATCAAGAGGAAAACGCTGATGATGATCAAGGTACTTGGATCAAGTCATCATCAACTTCAAGGTCCACGAGACACGCTCCGCACTGAGTGGTACAGCAACCCTGTTATGGAAATCATGTTGCTAGACAACAATGAACCTTCGAACTATGAAGAAGCAATGGCGGCCCGGATTCCAACAAATGGCTTGAGGCCATGAAACCGAGATAGAATCCATGTATGAAAACAAAGTATGGACTTTGACAGATTTGTTCGATGATCGGCGAGCGATAGAAAATAAATGGATTTTCAAGAAGAAGACGGACGCGATGGTAATGTTACCATCTATAAAGCTCGACTTGTCGCTAAGGGTTATCGACAAGTTCAAGGGATTGACTACGACGAGACATTCTCTCCCGTAGAAGCTTAAGTCCGTCCAATCATGTTAGCAATTGCCGCATACTATGATTATGAGATATGGCGATGGACGCCAAAACGGCATTCCTTAATGGACATCTTAAGGAAGAGTCGATATGATGCAGCGAAGGTTTTGTCGATCCTCGTAACGCTAACAAAGTATGCAAGCTCCAGCGATCCATTTATGGACTGCAAGCATCTCGAGTTAGAACATTCGCTGATGAGATGATCAAAGCGTTAGTTTATGCGACTTATGGAGAAGCCTCGACATAAGAAAGTGAGGGAGCCAAGCATTTCTCCGTTATATGTAGATGACATACTCTTGATGGGAAATGATACGACACTCGACAGCATTAAGGCCTACTTGAACAAGTGTTTTCAATGAAGGACCTTGGAGAAGTGCTTATATATTAGGCATCAAGATCTATAGAGATAGATCGAGACGCCTCATAGGTCTTTCACAAAGCACATACCTTGATAAGATTTTGAAGAGGTTCAAATGGATCAGTCCAAGAAGGGTTCTTGCCTATGTTAAGGTGTGAGATCGAGCTCACCACCACCACCACGGCAAAAGACAAAGAAGAGATGAGTGTCATCCCCATGCTTCACCATAGGATCTATTATGTATGCCATGTCGGTACTGACCGATGTAAACCTTGCCGTAAGTTTGGTGCAAGATACCAAAGTAATCCCGCAAGGAACACCGACAGCGGTCAAGAATATCCGGCACCGAAAAGGACAAAGGACATGTTTCGCTTATGGAGGAGACGAAGAGCTGTCAGAAGGGTTACGCCGACGCTTAGCTTCGACTCAGATCCGATGACTCTAAGTCACAAACCGGATACGGTATATGTTGAATGGTGGAGCAAGAAGTGGTGCACGCAAGCAAAGCGCCGTATGGGATCTACGGTGAAGCGGAGTACATGGCAGCCTCGAGGCAGCGATGAAGCAATTTGGGGAAGGAGTTCATCACCGACCTAGGAGTCATACCCAATGCGCGGGCGATCAAACTCTTCCGGACAACACCGAGCTATTGCCTTGCCAAGGAGCCTGTGTTTCACAAGAAGACCAGCACATCAAGTGCCGCTTCAACTCCATCCGTGAAAATGTTCAAGATGGAGACATAGAGATTTGCAAAGTGCACACGGATCGAATGTCGCAGATCCGCTGACTAAACCTTCTCAGGCAAAACATGATCAACACCGTAACTCTATGGGTGTTCGATTCATCACAATGTAACTAGATTGGTGACTCTAGTGCAAGTGGGAGATCTGGAAATATGCCCTAGAGGCAATAATAAAGGATTATTATATTTCAATGTTCATGATAATTGTCTTTTGTTCATGCTATAAATGTATTATCCGGAAATCGTAATACACGTGTGAACACTTAGACCCAATGAGTCCCTAGTGAGCCTCTAGTTGACTAGCTCACAGATCAATAGATAGTCATGGTTTCGACTATGGACATTGGATGTCGTTGATAACGGATCACATCATTAGGAGAATGATGTGATGGACAAGACCCAATCATAAGCATAGCATATAAGATCGATAGTTCGCTTGCTAGAAGCTTTGCCAATGTCAAGTATCTATTCCTTCGACCATGAGATCGTAACTCCCGCCACCGAGGAGTGCCTTGGTGTATCAAACGTCACAACGTGAATCGGGTGACTATAAACGTGCATTACGGTATCTCCAAGTATTCGGTTGACACGATCGAGATCGGATTTGTCACTCCGCATGACGGAGAGGTATCTCGCCCACTCGTAATGCATCATCATAATGAGCTCAATGTGACCGGTGTGGCCACGGATCATGCATTACTAAGAGAGTAAAGGATTTGCTGTAACGAGACCAACAAGGTATTGGGATACCACGATCGAAGTCTCGCAAGTAACGATCGATTGACAAAGGAATTGCATATGTGGTTTGAT
>JAHHZJ010001200.1:0-69911 GCA_021437245.1 Aegilops speltoides | reverse complement strand
CTAGAAGTGGCGAATTTGGTGAAGGTATTCGAAAGTGGGGCCAGTAGGCAGATTGATTCCAAGTTGCCAGAGGCACCTTTTACCCCAAATTATCGGAGTCCAAACTGGAAGAATCGGCCTTGGGCTAATTTCACAAGGATAAGAGCTTTGTCGGACACTGCACCATGAATGCTAGGCCCGGATAGCCGAGGGAAAAGGAAAAGGCCAGGATAATCACAAGGAATTGGAAAATGGGCAAAGGGAAAGTCATTCAAGTAGTGCTGAACAAAGTGATTGTGTCAACCCCAATTGACCCCGCGGACCGCCAATTCCACCCGTCGTGAGTACGACCAAGTCCAAGCCCGACGATGGAGGCAAGGTTTCCGTAAGGGAGGGAGTCAACAGGAAGTAGGTCCAAGTCACCGGAAAGGAACCCTAGCCAAATTGGGGTCGGATCATCTTAAAGATGGACCTTGATGACGGATCATCTCATCATCGCAAGGGATCGCATGCGACGGCATTATTACAGGGTAAATTAGGCGATCATCAGGATATGTTTGGCCGAGTCCATCAGGTCCGACAATGCCGCGATGACACGAACCAAGGTTTCAATTGGTCCCAAGACATCAATTGCGGAAGGCAAGGCCCATTCAGCTGTGTCATGCACAAAATCAGAATTCGTCAAGGACCCAACGCCGAAGTGGATTCCGACCGAAATGCGCCGGTCGCGAACACTCTTGATCAATGAGGGAAACCGTAAAGTCCCGTGAGAATGCTGGAAGAGCCTTCCGACGATCTGCTTCCATTCTACGACTGAATGTTCGTGTTCGCTCAATGATCCGAAATGATTACCGCATAAGGCCTTGACTCGGTGCATCAAGTGCAGCCAAGCTGAAGTGCCTCTCGCTCTTGGCCATCAAATGTCCGTCAAACAGCTCCAAGTTAATGGGCTGGAGTGGCCTAAAATCACTAATCTTTGGATTTACTATCACGGATCGTTTTCAATGTTAAGTCGACAACAGGGGCTTTTGGACGATTGCTCATCGAATGCCCTATAAAGAGCGTAAGATCGGAAAACTGGCTTGTTATGGCCTAAGTACCAAATTAGGAATATTCAATTTCCCAACAAGATCGAGTCTTGAGAATTGACGGTTTCCTGATGAGACTGACGACCAAATCTTCACTTCCAGAAGGAGAAAAGGCGAATTTGATCGCGCCATTATCCAAGGTCTACCACTCAGGTATGGCAACCATGACCGGTGCTTGCTTTGCATTAGACCCGGTCATCAGGAGGTGGCTAAGGTTATTCCCTAAAGCCTTCGATGACAGCGGACCATTATAGACTCAGGCGGAGACTGAGAAGCTATCCAATCCTCGAGTAATGCCATCAGGTGCATTCGACACTCGTAGTCGACCTCGAAGTGTTCAGGCTATACGAGTGCAACGAGTCCTACAATTAGTCCAGCGCGTATTATGCGTCCACCATTGAGCATAGATCTAATAGCACTCGATGCAAGGATAGTTCGAGGATCTGATCAAAGATACATTTCAGCAGCATCGCTTTCGATGTGGCAAAGTAGTCATAATGCCGATCTTCGTCACAAAGCATAGTCCATATGGATGTTCTCGTCACGTAGCCAAAGTCAGATGGAGCAGATTTGCTCAAGGCAGATGGAGTATCAATGTCAATCGCATGCACATCGCTCTTGACACTCTCAAGTGGTTGGCGTCCTAGTCGAGTTCGGACCATATCAGTGTTGCGGAGTAATGACGCGCTGATCGTAGCTGCAAAGTGGGATCTGCGAAGCTTAGACATGTCACAAGGGCGAAGCAGAATTAGAGTGACTCCATCATAGGAATCCACCTGCAATGATCCGATACAGAATGGAACGGTCGAGACTGAGCCGAGGAGCTCTGCTAAGGTCACAGATGCCATGCTACCAGAGCCATGTGCGATTTACCGGCTGACGGCAACGACGGATGCCAAGCTCAGCTAAGTCCGATATCATGTGAATTCAGAAGTGGACACTGTCCGCGATCTTACAAGCTCGATGTCAATGCAATGGACTTCCCTGACATGTTGAGTCCAGAGGCGAATTGCGGTCACGACGCTGCGATCTGTGCGGTCGGCTTCGACGGTATGTTCACGACAGTGCTCAAAGTTACTCAGTCCTTCGGAGCCATGAGTCATAATGCTCGAAGACGTGCACGATGCAATGCGTGATGACTACTAATTTCGACCTGTTACATTAGCTAGATCACGAAGTAATCCAGATTGAGTCGAGCTCAGACAGTCATAAGCATATCACAGTTCGTTGACACTCAATGGTGCACGGATGGATATCCTCACATGCAAGTTTACAATCGCGCTAGTCGTCTATCGAATCACCGATCTGGCCGCGGATCGATCGGTGTCGACCCTTTAGCTATGTGCTGCGAGCCTTTCTCATGCTTACACAGTTTGAAAATCATCCTAATGTAAGAAGTACTCACCTGGCGATACTGCACTGCCGCTTTGCAAGTCCATTCCAGCAACGATGCTTGAGCCGCACTGAGCAAGACTTGCTCACCTCGCGTTATGCAGGGACGACGTAAGCCGTACTTCTCTGTAAGGCATTAGATGCCAAGTCCTCCAAGTCGTGGACTTCAGCCGATGTTGCAGCCACTGATCGAACCTCGAAGTAATCTTACCTATGAATATGCATAGGGAGGAGCATCGATCTTAGTCTGCATACGTCGTACAGCACACTTCCAGCCTGCAAATTCAAGTTCGACTCTACTCGCCACGAGTCGTCAAGTTAATCCCGAGTGGATAGTTCGCAGACTCCACTGAGTGAGCGCAACATGCCTAGCCAGATAAGAATCATGATTCACCAGGTGCAGTAAACCTCCACCGGAGGCTATGCTTCACGGCTGCCTAAGCAGTAAAGTCGCTATACAACTCGATAGGTTTCACTCACTTACGCAGCGCATGTAAATCGCCATGAACCGATCTCCTCGGGTTACCTGCTGCTCACCAATGCATATGACCCGATGGTATCCGACTCGCAGCTCATCGCCAAGGATAAGCAATCCATGTAAGCACTTCGAGCTGAGCAGCTGGACTCGGCCTCAACTCGAGCTGAAGCACACTGCTATAGGCTTCGCACAAGATCGAGTAGAACTCTAGTGCAGCGATACCAATCAGCAAAGTCCAGACCTACTCGGTTACGCTCAAGCTAACCAAGAAGATCCATCATCAGTGTAAGAAACTCACCATGGCTAACTCAGGTGCAGTATACCTAAGTTAAGATCACCACAGGCAGTGACGCCAGTGGGCGAGGTAAGTCCTACGTAGAGTCCTGTCAGCAAACTCGCAATCTGAGAACAGACCTCCCAGGAAGAGACTACGTGCGAGGCATCCAGCTGCCATGTAAGGGCTCTCAAAGCTCGCTGCGTAGCTCGCCAGAGACTCCAGATAAAATCACTCATCAAGAGTCATCATAGCATCAATCAGTACATGTACCAAGCAACCGACGAAGCGGATCTAGAGTCAAATACTTCAATCGAGAATTGTCGGTCGATGAAGCACGATAATGCCACGCATCACACGAATGAACATGTTTAGTCATAACGCGATTTCCTACTGAGCTGATGGCACTAAGCGATGACTGTTCGCTCAATGCGCCATAGGATCGACGACATGTAACAATTGAGCTCATGTACTCGGAACAGAGCGTCTCTTGTCGGCTGTACTCTTCGTTGACCTGTGCAGCTAGCGAAGATCATCCAATGAGATCTATGGTGCGACTTCGCATCGGAGATTCGAGCAGTGCAGTTTCATTCGCGAAGTTCAAGTAGCATGCGAGATGCACTTTATCATGGCATTCAGTTCAATCCTCCAGACTCATGATGGTTCTCTGTCATCGATGATTCATGGACTTAAGCACTAGTCTTCTGATGCATCACGCAACAGTCGGCGAGTCGAGAAGTTGACAGAATGGTCAGGACAAGGCAGCTTGGGATGAAAGTTCTTTCGTTCAGTGACTTCTTCCGGAGGAATCTCACAATTCAGTGCCGTCCGTAAAAATGTAGGAGGAACACGTTGAGTGAGAATTTTTGACGAGCACAACCAGCCTACATAAAGAAGTTCGACCGTCAAATTTTCCCGCACTGAGGATTCACCCTAATGAAAGCACCGATCGCTACATGATCGAACGCTGCTCCATCCGAATGGTCCAGATACTATCACTCATCCACAAGAAAAGGGAAACGAGTAGCCGCCTACATACCGGCCGACGCCACAAACCTATAGGCCAAGTACCGTAGAGAGAGCGGTGGCTGACATAGAGGCTACAATTGCCTACTTCGATGAGAAAGCAAAGGAAGATCCAGATTTCTTCTACGAGATAAGGTTGGGCGATGAGGACCGTGTCGAACATGTATTGGGTGGATGGTGCCGCAAGGAGAGCCTACAAACATTTCGAGATTGCATTTCGCTCGACGCGACGTACCTCACCAATATGTACAAGATGCCATGCGCTCCGCTCATAGGAATAAATAACCACAATCAGTCGTGCGGTTCGGTTGCAGCTCGCTCGTAACGAAGACACCGGATGGGTACGTCGGTTGTTCAAGACCTTCTTGGAGTGCATGGATGAACTTGCTCCGATGAACATAATAACAGACCAGGATTTTAGCATGCGTGCATGCATAGAGGAGGTCTTTCCGTTGGCATAGCAGCATCGTAAGTGGCACATAATAAAGAACGCCGAGGGCGCTAGGACGTTCTTTTGACCGACTGCCCGAGCTGCACATGGCATTCGAGCTGTCTCGACCACAGCTTGACGTCGAGGAGTTTGAAAGGAGCTGGATGGCCATGGTTGAAACACATCAAGTCCAAGACAACGAGCGCTTGCTAACTCGTGGGAAAAGCAAATGTACTGGTGCCCGCTACTTCATGCAAGGCTTCTTCCCATTTCTCTGCATCACTGCAGCCAGCGAGGGGTTCAATGCTGTGTTGAAGCGATCGTGAGCCCGGCAAATCATTGTTCAGTTGCCAAGCAGTAACAGTGCGCAACAAAAATTATGGGATCCGAGATGCGAAGAAGCTACCACCGCACTAAAGCAGAGAAATTGCTAACGTGACTTACCAATGGAGAGGCAAATGAGCAAGATATACACAAACAAGATCTTTAACAAGTAAGTCATTAGCGTTCGGTCTTGTTTCAAAAAGCACTCTACGGCAGAAGTTGCCATATAGATTTTCAAATGCAGTTGCCATGATATGCAGTTGCCATGTTTAATGGAATACTGTTTGCCATACTTACTCAGCTGCAGTTGCCATGTTTTGATGAAATTATCTGTTTACAATGCTTACTCAGCTGCAGTTGCCATGTTTTGGTATCACGGATGCCAATGTCAACTAAAAAATGTCATATCGTCAACACGTATGCTGAATGTACAAATTGCAATGTCTAATAAAATGCAACTACCATGTTTGTTGAAAATGCAATTCCCATGTTTACTGAAATGTAGATGCCCATGTTTGATGCAATGTGCTTCCATTTTGGAAAACATTGGTGTGGAAACGACGATGGCTAGTTGAAAATGTATCAGATTGCCATGTCCGTGTAATGCTGATTGCCATATCCGTGTAATGCAGTTGCCATGTCGAAAGTGTATCGCAGTTGCCATGTCGTGTACTCCGATTGCCATGTCATTGTAATGCAGATTGCCATATGTCCGTGATCTGCGATTGCCATGTTCAGTGTGCTATGTTTGCCATGTTCAAGATACTATGATTGCCATATTCAAAAACAAAATATATTTCTATTCCCTTGACAGATAACGTGCTACAAAAAAGGATCGCCGATAGATTAACATAAAGCACACAAAACTTGCGATTCCAAGAAGAAATAAAGCGTACAGATGTTCACGGCTTTCGGATGGACGAACATACGCTCAAGGTGTGTTCTATTTTGGGCATGTCGGATTCATAACCAAGACCCGATAAAGGAAGGAACTACTCGTGAAAGCCTCGATAGGTGAAGGCGAGTACTACGCCAATGCCGTTGCAAGTTCGAACAGGGACGGCATTGTGTGTTGTCACATACTAAAAGTGATGGACATGAACGCCGGACACGGATGCCCCGCCATTTCATAAGGCGACGATGGACTTGGGACGCGCGACGCGTTGGCACGCCAGAGACAACACACGCGTTACGGCTGTGCATGACAAGAGACCGAGTCCACCATGGAAGCCGTGAGGCATGTAGTGCTGACAAAGAACTATCTGAGCTAATTGATGAAGCGTGCAAAAGTGATGAGACAGCAAGAGTCGCAGAAAAAACAGGAAGGCGCTAAAAGAGATCTTGATGAGATCAAAAAGCGGAAAGTGAGGAAGCCTTACACGTTCCCCGCACATCAAGTGTGCCTTCATCGACCGGGCCATCATCTAAAAACTTCGGACATAGGATCTGGAACAGCAAGCACACAACGCAGTTAGGAACCCACCACGCTCCATCACAAAGGGTCGCCAGAGATATAAGGTACAAGTCAGATTGGAGATTCAAGCAAAACACAAGAAAACGACAGAAAGCGGCAGCATCCATGAGCAGAAATTGGGGCTAAGGCCATGGTCCTTGTGGACATTTTGTTTTGTACCCCTATACGATGAGAATTTTTGTTTTTAAAATTGGGAGAATAACTATTGAGGAACATCAGAAAAGAAAAGGGACAAAATTCATTGACTGCAGAAATGCAGTTGCCATGTTATGTGTATTAAATCTGCCATGTTATGTGTATTAAATCTGCCATGTTATGTGTATTAAATCTGCCATGTAGTGTGTACTAAATCTGCCATGTAGTGTGTACTAAAAATATGCCATGCTATCTTATACTAAAAATATGCCATGTTACTTTGTACTAAATATGCCATGCTTTTTGTACTGGATCTGCCATGTTAGTTGTAATCAGATTCGCCATGTTAGTTGTCAGTATTCGCCATGTCAAGTATGCTTGATCTGCCATGTTGTTTTGAACTGTAATTGCCATGTTAGCTGTGCTTAAAATATGTCATGGTATTTGAAATGACTGCATGACGTATATTTCCATGACAAATACACACGGTTTAGAGAAACATATTGTGTTGTGCGAACGATGGAAAATCAAGTTGGACAAAGGCGGAACATGCATAAATCGCAGCGGGTTGTGGCTGCATGATCAACCTCTGCCCCCAATGCTAGCGGTGATACCCCACGTATGTTGAACTACATTTGCCATCTGTTTTAAAACATCATAGAGCTAATCCAAACAGAAAAACTGGTGATGTGCGATCAAACCATTGTAATAATGATAAAAACATAAAAACATATGTGCATTAATGACTAAAAAATAGGTTCACGTCCACACATATATTCGTAACTACTAAAAATGTCGCTCACACACCACCACTGCATAGTGGCATACGCTGGGTTGTAGTCGTAACATAGCACACAAACATAGTTTTCGACAATAACAAGATAGATAAGTACCTTACATTCCTCAGCAATAGAATGTAAGGTATGCGTCCGGCGTCTAACACCACATGATCACTTGTACTTCTTGTTGATTTTCTTGACAACTTCCTCCACGAACTCGCGTGCTCGCACCGCTTGTTGAAATCTTCGTTCACAACCAGTTCCACGTGTGGATTTTCCGAGCTCAACAATCGTTGCAGTGTGATGGCGAGGGACGATTCTGCCTTCCCACTTTGCAAAGTATTCCAGACGTGAACGCGATGCCGCATTGCATCGAGAAAAAGACTTAGATGAACACACAAAAAAGGACGACATAGGAAAACATAGACTTCAATTCACATGTGGCAACAAAAGAGGTTGCAATTGATGTAACGGCACATAAAAGGAGGGAAAAAGAAATTACGTGTTCCCTTGCTTCATAGTCGCCACATACTCAATCGGAAATGTCGATCTGGACCTTTGAATTTTCGTAGACGGTTCCATGTCTCTTTGAGGTTGTTGATGAAGAATTCAGCATGCGTAGTAAGATCTGAATCAGCTCGAACGGATTGAATTAAGCACCTCGAAGCATTGGTTCTTCAGTCACGTGATCGCGAGTCGTGACCACACTTGTCGTGTTGGGCATGTGGTGCAAGCTCCTAGAACATGGGAACATGACCTGCATTTAAAAAGTGAAGAAATGAGAAGCGAGTTCACATAAAAGAACAGCGAGGGACAAAAATTAGAATCATGTAGGATTTTTTTGGTTATGGGTGGGGGTAGTTGAAGGAAAGTTGCCATCCATGTATGTACAAGATTTGCCGTGCATTTCACAAAATCAAAAATTGCCACGTGGTTCGCACGGGAATGCACAAAACAAAAAGAAGAAAAATGTGCATGGCAACTGTTCACATGAAAAAACATCCGACACACAATCACAAAAGTGCGAAGATGGCAAAACCACACCATGTAAAAAAATAGTGCGACAAGGAGGAGTACTCACATATTTCTTGATGTTAGCTTGAATTCACCGTGCTGAGCGAAATTCTTCCTCAGAATTTTGTGGTGGAAGTCACCATCCCATATTTTGCATGTCACCTGTAATGCATGATGACCTTGTCGGCACACATATCGATGTGATTGTTGATGTAGTCGATCCGCATGCAATCACATTCATCGACATTTGCCGTTTGGCCTCACATGACTGGCGAGATCACCCGTGTCGACGACGTCATGCCCATTGAATGACTTTGGTTCTGTCCAAACATGAGCTGTATGAAAAGCGACATAACACGGAAGAATCATGCCTGCTAAGTAAAGAGATATATGAAAGAACTAAAATGTAAGCGCATCATGTATAGGGAGTGCAAAAAGAAAAAGATGAAAATGCTAAAAAAAGAACAAAGCAAAATGAGTGATTGTAGGATGTGGTCATTTACGCTTTCAACTCCTTCATATGCTTGCTGCTGGCCGTCGCATTTCCAAACCGCTTGATGATGTCGCATAGCTGGGTCTGTTCTTAGTGGCCCTCAATTCGGGCTCGTAGTCTTCAGCTGGAGGTGCGTGAACTACCTCCTGTGTCTCCACGTAACCAAGGGTCGCTCTTTGATGGTATCCTCGCTTCCATCTCCGATCAAGTTGGAACTTGATTGCCCTTGTCCTCGGATGTCCTCCTTGCAATGCTGCCTCCTCAATCTTGCGGTAAGCTCGTCAAGACGTGAAATTTCTCGGGTGCCTGCAATGATTCGAGAAGAAAAAATAAAAAGTGTGTTAGGATAAGGAGAAAGTCGAAAACATATGGATTGTGAGGAAATGGGGTGTATGGTATGAGATGCGATAGGAAAAGTGGGGAAATTGCCATGTGTGGTGCAACTACAGCCAGGATGAAAAGTGGGGAAAAGTGGTGCATGTCGAATGCAGACTTGCCATGCGATTGTGATGAATTACTGCTCAGATGGCTGTGGTTGCCATGTCACATCCAATGCAGTTACCATGTTGTGTCAACTCCACTTGCCATGTGATTACCGATAGAAAAAATGCGAATGGTAACAAACAAAATCAGGTGACATGGTGTGGCAAATCCAGAATGCCATATGTAATAAACTATAGTTTCCATCATGACAAGAACATAGATTGCCATAATGAATCAACTTCGTTGCCATGTGTTTACCCAAATGTCAAAATGCAGCATGACAACAACCAAAAAAAATGTAGGCTATGGTGCATCAAAAATCAACTTGCCATGTCATCACACTGCAGTTGCCACCGCAGGTGAGAACACCCCCGAAAGGAATATGATTGGGATAAAAATGCAAACTACAAAATATGTGCACACGAAAATCGTAAGGACATGACAAGTGTACCTTGCACAATTGGCTCATGCGAACTTGACAGCCTTCCCCGCCGACCATTGGCTGCGCCATCATTGCCGCCGTGCCTCCGGAAAAGCAAAGGCAATCGGAATAGGATCATGCACCACCGCTTGGTCTTGACTTATGCCAAGGCTGAAGCTCGGTGGGGTAAATGCCATTGTGCCTCTCATTCCTACTGGCCGACCACAACGATTTGCGGGCGTAATCCAATGGTGAAAGATCAACAAACATATCTGAATCAGCCGCCATGTAATCGTTCGGGCTTGTTTGCGTGGCGGGCGCCTTGTCCCGGTGATCGCAGCAGCTTTCATGGCAATCTTCTTGTTTGGCTGTAGGGACACCAACATTGACTGCAGCCTGGAAGTCGCAGATTTATGTTGGGGATTTCCACGCGGTAAAGCGCATTGCTCCGCCGCTCACGCTGCCTCGTGCGCCTTGACAAGCTGCCTCGGTTTGCTCCGATCTTGCGGGTTCTCCATCACATTGCTTTGGGCGGTTGCAGGGAAAAAGTGTGGATGCAGAACATACCTGACTCATCTCTCCTGCTACTAGGTACAGCGGTGCATTGGGTACGATCGTTGGTTGCTTACGGGGCGCGACGCCTAGGTGGAAGACCAAGACGCAGCGCCATGGTAACCTTAGCATGATCTCGCACCGGCTGTGGGCTCGAATCGTTGTGCGTGACTCTCACTAGATGGCACATCCTTATGAAGCTGCCGCCTCGCGTGCACTCGTGGACAGGTGTGCCATCACGCACGCGCTTGGTGTCGATGTCGAAGAGCGGAATCTTCCTTGCCTAGGTTCGCTCTCGGAGCGCCCACTTCAACACTTGCCGATGGGGTGGCATGGCTCACATCGGCTTCCTTCATTGCCGAAGGGTTGGCAATATTTCAGCTGTCCCGGCAATACCGACTATCACTCCCCGGACTGTACGGATGCCGTTGTTCTAGCACATGGCATCCGCAGCCATGGAGATGGTTGCCACTCGCATCGGGTTGGTGGAAGCACATCGGCAGCAAGCAAGGATGATATGCGGGTGCCTCATGTACATTTGAGTTGCCCTCAGCTTGACAACTTTGACATCATTTATCCTATGCTTGGCCCCTGTAGTAGTGTTCTTAACCCTGCAAAAAGAAAAAAAATCACATGAGAAAGGTTTGAAAAAATGAGAAAAATATGTTTTGCAAAAATGGTAGAAACCTTAAAGTGAATGAAAAACAAGTGGAAAGTTGGTAGTTGCCATGTAATGGGAACTTGAGTTGCCATGTGTCCCAGTTAGCGCTGCCATTCAGCAGAGTTGCCATGTTAGCAAAAATTGAAGAATGAAAACTGATGTATGTTACTGTTAGGAATGCAATTTGAAAACTGTATGGGATGAGCTCACAAAGCCATAGGTAAAAAATGGCAATTGCCCATGAGGTAGAGGGTTAGATGCAGTTGCACTAGATGCCGCTTGCCATGTGAAGACCAAATATGAGTTGCCGTAAACTAAAAAAGAATTGAAGGAAGAAATCATTTGGGGAAGAGAGGTTGCGCTGGTGACGGTGAAAGAAGATCATGTGACAAAGTGAACAAAAAGCATTGGAAAATTGAAGGAAAAAAACAATATGAAAATGAAAGCACATTGATTAACATACTTCTGAGCTGGCTTCTCTATGTCCGCAACACAACAGGATCCCGGTGTTGGTCGTCAGTAGATCGAGGAGACAACCTGGTGGAAGGGTGCAACCAGCAATGGGGGCACCTTTGTTCAAGCGAGAAGCACGTTGCGTTGGCGCTACTGTTTCATCTGAATCGCTCGCCACCAACGATCGGCTCACTGCAAAAATAACGAGATGGAGGGAAAAAGGCAAGGTGGCAAATGTCGACAACAAACTCAAGTGCCGCTTGACAACAGTAAAAGTGCAAAGAAAATTGATGAGATTGTTCCAAGAAAATAGACACTAGCGAAAACTAAAAATTGAAAGTCGAACCTCCTCCGGCAGCTACGGGATCCGCCCCGGACTTCTTGCCATGAGAACCCTGCCCAACATCATCCGGATCCCTCCCCTCCTTGATGGCAACACCCCGGCCTCTTGCAGCCGCCTCGTTCTTTCACTTTCTCCGGGTGGGGCATCTGCTGCATCCTTGCCCTGCGCTCTGCGAACTTCAGCTTGTTCATCGTCATCCGTGTCCCGATGCACATTGTCCATGTCGTCGCCGCCATCCTTGCCGAGGCCAGCGCCTCCGCTACATCATCTTGTGTGTCGCGGCTCTTGGGAACTGTTGTAGTCGTATCGCCACGACAACCGGTTGGCGGTGTACGCTTCTGGGACAAATGAAGTGAATCGCCCAGCAACGCGCTCGTGTCGAGAGGCACCGAGGGTCGCCCATGATGGATTCATGTACCTAGGGTAGGGTCTTAGGCCTGACCTAAACGTCCCTACCCAAGGGTACTCATAGAAGAGATCATCTTCCAATCGACCAAAGAGGAATCCACTCGACTGGATCGAAGGACTCGACCATGGAAGACTCACTCGACCATGAAGACTCACTCGACCACCGAAGGTCGAAGGCACTCCACATAAGAACGGTGTGCTATTGAATAGACTTAATGTTAGTTAAGGCACCTTATGAGGGCGCTACCAAGAACCCCCTAGCTTAATGTACTTTAATCCCTCCATTATGTGGGCTAGCTGGGGTCGCGCCGACTTATATAAGCCACCCCCTCCACGTAGAAGGGTTCAGATTCTGTAATACTATACTCATAATCCACTCGACCGCCTCAGGGCTCCGAGACGTGAGGGCTGTTACTTCCTCCCAGAAGGGCCTGAACTCAGTACATCTCTTGTCACCACAACTGCTCCATAGCTAGGACATCGCCTCTCCTTAACCTACCCCTACTTCTACTTGCGACTTAGAACCACGACAGCTTGGCGCCCACCGTGGGGGGTGTTTTAGCGATTTGTGGAGGAGTTGCAGTGTTCGAGTACCTTCATCATGATGACTTCGGAGTTTTAGGGGGCACGAGATCCGCTCGTGCTCTCACTTTCTGCCGGACGATTCCGATGGCTCCGGGAGGCCCCTCTTGACATCGAGGCGCTCCCGTCTCAGCGGGCACTCGACTGCATGTGTTCGTGGCGCTTTGTTCGGCAACCGCCGACCAGACGTCGACTCCTTATCTCGTCGCTCCTCGGTCTCCCACCAGCGCAAGCGCTCTGGTAGGTCGAGGCTTCAGCTGGGTGAAGCACGCGGTGGCTCGCGACAGCCACCACCCAAATTGCGGTTATTGAGCCCGACGAATCCTCTACGGCTGCTCGATCTGGCGGACCGGTCTCGTAGAGACTGATCCGAGTGTGATAGCAGTGATCCAGCAAGGAGGTCCTCATGGTCGACGGCCTCACAGTCCTCCCGGCCGCCACGGCGGTGGGGCAGCGGGGAGGTGATCCCATGCAGGAACACGAAGAGTACCAGCCCGAGACACTGATTCTCGCAGAGAGAAGAGCTTCGTCGTAGGAACATGGATGCACTACATACTCCCATCGCGGGAGACTCGAGGCTCGTGCCTTGAGGAAGCACGCTATTAATGTGGCTGAGCGCCGCTTGGAGAATCTTCAGCGAGCACTCGTTAACGCGCTGCGCAACGACTCGATCCAAGACGTCGGCTTTTTCCGCCGACTCGTATACCGCACGCCAATTCAGAATTTAGCAACCGAACTCGTATAGCGTAGTCTATTCAGCCGCCCCAATGGAAGTCGGAAGAGGCTTGCAGCAGATCGAGATTTACTTCGAGCGCGGTAATCGAACTCAGCCGTGTCGCATGCAAGAACAGATTCACAGCCGATCCGTCGCTGCGAACACTGCTGATACCACCACAGCCCGAGATCGCCTCCAGCGGAAGGGCGCGATAACCGGCGAGAGCAGCTCGGAGACCGCTCCGACCGAGATGACAGCGCCGAATGCCCTTTCCTCCGAGGGAAGGGTCAGACGCTCCTCGCGCCGATGATGAACGCATTCAAGATGCAGGCGGAGAGTTCCAATCGACCCCGAGAACCAGGTTTTGATCGCGATCTATTATCGTACAAGGCTTGGTCGACCGAACAGAGCCCATCGAGGAGGACCCGAGAGATGCACCCTCCAGCAATGAGTGCACGCTCGGTCCGGAGTGTTTTAGCAGGCTATCAGAGCCGCAGTGATCCCCCAATTTCAGATTGGCAACAGGAGTCAGCAAGTTCACTTGGGAATCTAGGCCGAAACTTGGCTCGAGGATTACCGAGTGGCTGTTCAGATTGGTGGTGGGAATGATGAGGTGGCCATGAAACATTTGCCCTCATGTTGGAAGGTTCGCCGAGCATGGCTGAGTCAATTACCTCACAAGAAGTATATATACTTGGGAGGATTTGTCCGAGTGTTCGTCGGACTTTTGAAGGACTTGCAAGCCGCTGGTTTGATCAGAGCTGCAAGTTTGTGTGCGAAGACCAACGAAACTCTCCGAGAGTACATTCAGAGGTGGATTACCTTACACAATCTGTGGAAAATGTGTCCGACCATCAGCGCTTTGCCTTCAAGGACGGCATCAAAACAGAGAATTGAGTCTGAAGTTCGCTGAACAGGGACATGACCCTCATCGAATGATGGAGATCGCTAGCAAATATGCCAACGGCGAAGAAGAAGACCGACTCGAAGTGGCAAGTACAAGCCGAGCCACGGAGAAGGGCATCGAGCAAGGCTAAACGCAAGCCGAGCCAGAGCTCTCGGAGAGGCCCGGCCGTCACTCGGGAAATTCAAGGAAAACCTAAAGGATCCGAATCAAGAAAGTGAAAGATAAGGAAGGAAATGACGCTGGATATGCCATGTCATATTCACACGAAGAAGGATGAAGAGGGCAACATTATTTACCCGGCACACCACACGCCAGTGTCGACTCGATCCAAAGAAGCTCAGGCAAACAGTCTAAGGACAAGGAGAAGGAGCCGACAAGGCCGGAGATAAGGAGGACAGGAGGAAGAATACCAGCATGTCAATTCCACTGATGATCTTCGGATGTGGAGAGTAAAAGTCGATCGAAAGTCATCAACCGGAAGTGAATATGGTTGCCCCAATAAGCCAAGTTATGTGAAGTGGTCCCGACACCCATCACATTCGACCAATGATCACCGACTCACATTGCCACCTCCGGGCGGCAAGCGTTGGTGGTCGATCCAGTTGTCGAAGGCACTCGAACGACAAAAGTGCTGATGGATGGTGGTAGTGGGCTGAATTTGTTATATCGTAAACTTTGAAAGGGATGGGCATTCCGATGTCCCGATTAAGCGCCAAGAATATGAGTTTCACGGAGTCATACCGGGAAGAAGGCCAACTCACTCGCCAAATCGCCTCGGACGTAGTTTTTGGCGATTCCAAGCACTTCGCAAAGAAAAGTTGACCTTGAGGTCGTAGATTTTCAGAGTGCATACCATGCCATTTTGGGAGGCCGCCACGCACGCATTCATGGCCCACCATGCTACGGTACCTCAAACTGAAAATGCCGGACCCAAGGAGTGATCACGCCACCGGAGATCGGAAGAAGGCGGAAGAGTGCTTTGAAGGGCTCAAAGATTGCCGACTCCAAGTGTCAGAATCGAATTCGACGAGTATATGCAAAACGCAGATCCGAGTGATTTGCTAAAGTCTAAGAGGCCAGCCACGTAATCTGCATTCAAGTCGTCCGGTGAGACGAAGCCCGCCCATATTCATCCGACCGACCTCGATGCAGCTCCGACTCACATATCCACAACACTCGACTCGAAATAGGAAGAAGCGCCATCCAGTTCCTCCGTGAGAATCGACATTTTCGCATGGAAGCCACCGACATGCCAGTGTTCCTGTGGAATCGGCGAGCATCGCCACGAGTCGACAAGGCAGCGAAACCAGTGAAAGAGCATCTCGGCGTCCGCATTCTGTAAGAGAAAGGCTATTGGTGAAGAAGTGGTCGACTGGCCGACAAAGGATTCATCCGGAGATTTACCACCCGAGTGGCTCGCTAATGTTGTCATGGTCCCCAAGAAGGATGACTCTATTCCGCATGTGCATTGATTTTAAGCACATTAATCGGGCCTGCCCGGCGATCTATTTTTCTCCCCCGCATCGATCAAATTGTCGACTCGACAAACAGCTGTGAGAGGTTGTCTTTTCTAGATGCGTATTCCGGTATCATCGATCCGGCTCAGATGGACCCGACGAAATAAAAACAGCCTCATCACTCCATTCGGGTGCTTCTCATATCACCATGCCATTCGCCTCAAGAATGCCGGAGCTACATTTATGCGTAATGATTCGTGGCGTCTTCACTCAAATCGGGCCGAATGTGGAAGCGATATGGATGATATCGCCGTAAGTCGGTGTTGGTTCCACCTGCTTGCCGACCTCGCTAAACATTTGCCAACCTCCTAAGGCACGATATCAAGCTCAATCCATTCAAGTGCACATTCGAGTTCCCGTGGAAAATTACTCGGCTTCAAGCTTCCTAACGAGGAATCGACGCTTAACCCGTAGAAGATCGGCACTATTCTCCTAATGAAACGCCTGCGGCGAAAGTGCACGACGTCCGAAGTTTATCGATGCTTGGCCGCTAAGTCGATTCATCTCACGACTCGCAGAAAAGGCATTACCTCTTTACCGACCGATGAAGAAGGTCGATAAGTTCGAGTGGACTCGGAAGCCGATGCAGCGCTTGTCCGAGCCAAAAGCTCGCTTCTCCACTCAAAGCTGGTGCTTGTGCTTCCAATCAGCAAAGAGCCTCGTTGTTTTACATTGCAGCCACCGGACAAGTTGTCGCTCAGGTTTACGGCCGAAAGCGGGAAGAGGAAGGAAAGGCCTTCAAAGTTCAACGCCTCGGTATTATTTGTTCAAGTTTTGACTCCATCCAAGGTAGATACCCTCATTATCGAAGCTTGTGTATGGTATATACATGACCACAAAGAAGGTTGCTCATTATTTTCCGATCATTCTGTCGCAAATGCCACGCCGACGCACCTTTGTCGAGATCTTGCATAACAGACGCGCAACCGGGTCGAGTGGCTAAGTGGGCGATTGAACTTCTTCCCTTGATGTCAAATTCGAGGCAAAGAAAGCCATTAAGTCCTGTGCTATAGCAGCATTTCCTTGCCGAGTGGATTGAATAACAAAGAACCGATCGAAGTTCACTCGGAGCATTGGACCATGTTCTTCGACGGCTCCAAGATGCCGAATGGTTCTCGTGTCAGTTGTTCTCGTTTCTGTGAGGAGATAAGCTTAAGTATGTGCTCCAGATTCACTTTGATTCCTCCAACAATGAGGCGAGTATGAGGCCCTTTTATATGGATCATGTGATGGCCATCTCATCTCGCCCGTCAGCTCGATGGTTTATGGCGACTCAGATCTAGTGGTCAATCAAGTGATGAAGGAGTGGACGTGGAGAAGCCCAATTATGATCGGATACTCGCAATGCAAAGAGGAAGCTGGAAAAGAAGTTTGAGGGTTGAACTCCATCACATCCCCGAACTGAAAAATCAAGCAGATGATGATCCGCCAAGATAGGGTCCAAGAGAGAAGCCATTCCGAGTGGCGTGTTTTGGAACATATACACATCTGGCTACCAAAGAAGATCCTCATACATGTAAGAAGCTCCACAACCCAGAGTGCCACGACTCGACCAGGTTGAGGTCCCGCAATGGTCGACTTGGTCATGGAGGTTTTAGTGGTCACCCCGATTGGACAATTCCATATTTGCGATATTCTGAGAAAGGAACTCCCCAGGATGAGAAGAAGAGGCTCGCAGACGTCCGTCGATCCAAAGCCTTACCGTTATCAATGGGCATGATAGAGAGAAGCCCTGACGAGTTCGGACAAAATGCATAGTACCGTAAGAAGGTCGAAATATTTTCAATGATATCCACTGGGACCTTGTGGTCACCATGCGCCCTTCTCTGACCATTGTAGCCAAAGCATACCGAGCTGGATTTTACTGCCAAGAGCAAATGAGATGGCAAAAGAAATAGTGGACAAGCGCGGCGATGCCGCCTATTCCAATATGTCACACAAGCTCGCTATCGGCCTTGAAGACCATTCCGCTGTGCGGCCTTTCGCGTATGGGGTTGACATGATCGGTCCTCGCGGACGGGTCGGAGCGGTTTAATGCGATGTAATCGTAGCAATGACAAGTTCACCAAGTGGATTGAGGCTAAGCCAATCAAAAACTTGATGTCCTGTACCGCTGTTTCCTTCATCAGAAAGTTGACGCTCGTGCATGGAGTCCCACATACAAGATCATCTTGGACAATGGGCCGAATTTTGACTCGAAGAATTCTGCGGTTTCGCAACTCCTAAGGCATACGAAGTCGACCACGCCAGCTTGCCCATCCACAACAGTAATGGACAAGCAGTAATTAGCCAATGGATTGATCCTCAAGGGTCCTAAGCCCTGCTTGATGCGTAGATCTCAAGCTACGCGGCCTGAGCTTGGGTCGCATTTAACTTCCTTCAAAGATTTTCGGGTATGCGGACCACGCCTAATCGGCTCGATCCGAGAACTCCTTTTTCCCGGTCTATGGGGCGAAGCAGTTTTACCGAGTGATCTCCTTCACAATGCTCCATTTAATTGAACTTTATAATGAAGCGTGTTGAGCAAGCGCGTCAGATGCCGAATTTCGGAAGAGGAAAGGGAAATGGCTTTGATCCATCGACCATTTACTAGAAGACTTGGCACCATCAGACGCCTTAAATGTGAGAGGTCGAGCCTTCCGTGAAGGGGATCTGGTCCTCTTCGTGACTGCAGCAAGCAACATAAGCTTGCTCCTCCTCGGGAAGGTCCTTCATCGTCACAAAAGTTCTCCATAATGGGCATATCGCCTCTACAATGTCGAACACGACATCGATGAGCCCCGAGCTTGAATGCGACCAATTCGCCTCGCTTTACACTTAAAGTTTTTCACCTAAGAATTGTAATAAAGTACTCTTTGTAGCTCACTTGCTTTGAAGCAACAGTGTCATAATTCCTTCATAATTTTGTCACCTTTTACTTGAGTCAAGTACAATTTTCACCTCCCCCAGTGGGTGGCTTATCGCGAATCCGGCTCCGCCTAAGTGTTTTGAAATCCCACCGAGTGGTGTCGCACCTCCACTCCTGGGGCTTAGCCATGCCTCACTCGCTTTATTTTATTAAAATCCCACCCAGTGGTGTTTCTACTTCCACTTAGGGCTTAGCTGCGCCTGCTCGCCCAAGTGTTTTATTAAATCCTACCGAGTGGTAAGCCGACTTCCACAGGGGCTTAGCTGCAGCTCAGTGCTTCGCCTGGTTATTTTATTAATCACCAAGTGGAAAGCCGCACTCTCCACCTGGGGCTTTAGCTGCACCAAGCCTGCTCGCCTGCTAGTTTTGTAAAAATCCTACCCAGTGGTAAGCCGACTTCCACTGGGGCTTAGCTGCAGCCCAAAGGTCACTAAGATATAACAAATCCTACCGAAAGTGGTGCATTTCCACTCGGAGGCTTAACTGCAGTCCAAGGACTCGCCTAAGTATGGAGTACATTCAAGGAAGGCGAGGTGCAGGCCGATCGACCTCTTCTCCGAGCTTCGACACAAATACAACGTGTCGATCGCGACCTCTTCTCCGAGCTTCGACACAAATACAACGTTCGACCGCGACCCTCTTCCCGAGCTTGACACAAATACAACGTGTCGATGCGAAATCCTACCGAGTGGAGAGCAAACCTCCCACTCGGGGCTTAGCTGCAGCCGTGCTCGCCTAAGATAAAAGAAATCCTACCGAGTGGAGAGTAAACCTCCCACTCGGGGCTTAGCTGCAGCCGTGCTCGCCTAAGATAAAAGAAATCCTACCGAGTGGAGAGCAAACCTCCCACTGGGGCTTAGCTGCAGCCTGCTCGCCTAAGGTATAAGAAATCCTACCGAGTGGAGAGCAAACCTCCCACTGGGGCTTAGCGCAGCCTGCTGCGCCTAAGATGAAAGAAATCCTACCGAGGTAGAGCAAACCTCCCACTGGGGCTTAGCTGCTGCCCGTGCTCGCCTAAGATAAAGAAATCCTACCGAGCGGAGAGCAAACCTCCCACTCGGAGGCTTAGCTGCAGCCTAGTGCTCGCCTAAGGAATAAGTCGATCGCAATCAGCATCCGCTGTTAACCTCAAAGAGCAATTCAAGCCAAGAGCAATCATACCCAAAAATTCAATCCATATTTAGGTCGATACCTAAAACAACCGAGAGTGCTCAGCACTAAGCCCGTTAAAGTTTTATCGGTTATAACTTCACTCGCATACCGAGGCAAATTTAAGATCAAGGAAAGTTTTTACCCTCCCGTGGAGGGCTGGATGGAGCAACGAACTCGCAAGATCAATCCTGCCGGCGATCCGCTGGCAGCTGCAATGAAAGTCTCCATGAAGGTCCAAGTCGCGCTTTTTGGTGTTGGCCACCGAGAGCCAGCCACTTATCTTCTCGGCTTCCTTGCAATGGACTCGCGCCAGCATTGTGGCAACGTCTGCAACCAGATCGAGCTGAAGATTTCTTCCACTCTTGCACTCGGTCAGGACAGATTCAATCGAGCCACCAATGACTCGAGGTCGCTTTTGGAGTGTCTCATTGGGCCGAGCGTTGAGTCAATGCGGACGAGCAACCTTTAGTCTTGCAAGATAATCCACAATAGCAGAACACGGACTCCAAATGGAAGATGTTCATAGCAGTTTCATCATTTACCGGGAATTAGCAGGTCGAGGTTCGCTCACTGGCTGGTTTCTTCTTCAAAGTTGCGTCAGAACTCTGCAGAGAGAAAATCCCGAATCAGGAAAACAGTCGAGTGGAAACATAACAGTTGGGAGATTTGGTCGAGTGAAGAAAGTTACCTTCGAGCTTAAGGAATAATTCCTTAGCGAGACCACCCAAGAAGCTTTCCAGCTCATTCCTCTTCCCAGCCAGTTGGAGGATCTTCTCGTCAGTTCTTCTTGTCGACTTTCATTCGCCACGTCCTTGTTAGCAGGCCGAGCAGCCTTCAGATCGGCGTTTTCTGCTCGAGCTTGGCAACGAGGCCAATTTTTCATCAGCAAGTTTGATCTTCTCGATAGTTCAAGCTCCTTCTTCCTTTGAGCCTCCCTCACCTTGCCAGTAAATCGCAGCAAAGTCAAACTTGAAGCAAGTGGGAGGAGGAGAGTCGTCAAATCTCACCAAACATACCTTTGGTCTCCTCCTTCGCCTTCGCGATTCTCTTGCACCAGTTTTAAGTCCAACTCGAGCTGAATATGCTTCTTCTCCGCTTCAAGATAGCGGCAGAAGATCACAAGATTTCTAAGTGTCGTCTGCAAAAATATCGAGATAATTCACTTCCGAGTGAATAAAGAGGAATTGGCGTTTTAAGACTACAACAAATGCAAGCATTCAACCGTAGTCTCGGGATTACACCTGCTGGTGCACTCACGTGCCCCACCGGTCTTATTCAACACGAGTCGACCACCGACCGAGTTAAAAAGCAAATGACCGATCACCGGTTTCATTCTTAGTAAGTTTAAGACCGATCGCCGAATGACCTTAGCCTTGGGGATTACACTCTGGGTGCACTCAGCGTGCCCCGCTAACAAGAAGTTTTTATCGACACACCCAGTGGTGACTGCTATTGCTACAAATTTCGAAAGAAAAGTTTCGATAGCATATCCTAATGTAACGGTGGTGGTCGACTAACCTGAACATTACTCACGAAGGCGAAGCGGCGTCAGAAGTCGCTTGGCTCGCTTCGAGCGATCTTCACTTGTTCCATCATGATCCTCGCTTGACGGATCGCCTCTTTAGCAGCATCAGCCCGGTCCTCCGGACGTGGTGCGTGGTGAAGATCAAGGCTTGTCCAGCACTCGACGTGGGTCGGGCACTCGCAACGGATTGGCAAAAGATACAGAGGTGTCGAAAGTGCCGACTTCCCTTCCGCCACGATGGTCTCGGCGCCCACACCTTGGGTTTCTGCCACAGATGCCTTCCTGCTCCTCCTAGCCCTTTGTGGCTCCTCATCCTCATCATCATCATCGGAGAGTGATGATATTATCGCCGGAGCTTCGTAAAAGAGTTAAGATCAGAATTTTGAGTCACGACTAAGGACAAGAATTAAGGATATAATACCAGGATTTGAGGTGGCGTGCATCCTCCATCTCATGGTCTTCAGCCTGGCTGAGGTTTCGGAGGTCGCAGCTGAAAATCCAAAGAATCACCGACCGACTCAAAGTACCAATCAGAGACAAAATTTGTATAGAACAAGAAGATTTAAACAAGATATTTACCCGAGATGGTGGGGATGGACACTTTCATCTTGGCAGAGGCTTGGCTGTCCTCGGCGGAACTACCTTCGTCTGCTTCGGGCGCCTTCTCGCCGGCACCGGAGAAGCGGTCCGAGGGCGCTTGGTCGATCAAGGAGTCAAGCGACTTCTACCGCGTCACCAAGGGTCGTGCACAAGCTTTGACCGCTTTCCAAGCGGTGGTGCGACTTCTCCTCCTCATCCTCGCCGCCCTCGCCATCCTCGCCACCATCATCATCGCCGCCGCTGCCTCCTGCGCATCTGAATTCCACTCTCCGGCTCTCACCTCCATCCGGCTTCCCTCCTCGCCGGAATTTGAGCGCCTGGGCATTGAGTATAACTCGTGAGGGCCCGAAGTATCAAAGCAGAGTTTAGTCACCAAGTTACGAGCACTCTGACATACATGCAATGTAAAATAGAACAAGTGTACCTTGTCCGAACATTGTCACGATCAACGGAGAAATCCTCCGGATCCGCGAGGATTGTCCTTGTTTCCGTGATTGAGGTCAGCCATCTTTCCACTACGGCATCGCCGATCGCCTCCGGTGGACGCGAAGTTTCATCTTCGTGCCGCAATACAACCACATACATGACTCAGAACTCAAGGGGCTGGATTCGCCAAGGAAAACTTCCGGAGATCCATGCCACCACTCCATCTCTAACCAGCTGCACCACCCGTCCATCAGCATCTTCACTTCAGCCCTTTCTTCGTGGACGACCTTCGTGGAGGAGGGCCTGTCACTCGACTCATGGTGAATTCGGGAGGCGGTCGACCGCTCGCCGCGCTCGTCCGACAATAGAACCAGGTCGACCGCCAACCCCTAACCGACTCGGAAAATGCATAGCTGGAAAAGTGCTTTTGTTCTCAACTCGACTCCTAAACCACCACACATCTGGACCACTTGGGTCTTCTCGTCACAGGGTTAGCTTTCATTCACGCGAGAGCGACATGTGAAGATGTATTTGAACAAGCCCCAGGCGTCGACAGCCCGAAGTTCTCGCACATAGATACAAACGCTGCAAGGTATGCGATGGAGTTTGAGGAAATGGTGGAGCTGAGCTCGAAGAAATTCGAAAACCTCGAAAGAACACACTGGTGGCAACGAAAAACATCGGTCGACATGGTGGCTAAAAGCACGACTCACCCTCTTCCGTTGAGGCTGCCATTCCCGCCGTGAAGTCTCGCGGCGTGGGGAATCAATCCGCTATTATATCAAGGAGATCCTTCTCTCGATCGCCGACCGATCCACCTCGACCTGACCTTTTCGCAGCTTGATCTCGACGAAGAACCACGCGACCGAGGATCTCCCTTCGCCTTCTCGCGCCGACGCCTTTCTCCGCCACCGACGCTTTTCTTCGTGACGCTTCCAGCATCGCTGTCTTTCTTTGCCCATGGCCGCCGGCGGAATGCGCAAGGGGAGAGACGGCAAGGGAGCAGCAGCGGAGGTGGAGAGCGGAGACGGAGAGAACGGAGGAGAAAGAACAAGGTACTGTACACGAGCCTCCGGGAGTTACATTTATAGCATCCCTTCCGAGTGGATGACATGTGGACCCAAGCGATCCAATCATATCCCGAGCGGCCGCACTGCGCGATACGTGGCGGAGAAAGCGGCGCGAAAATCGAGGCGCCCCTGTTACGTCCCATCCAAGCGCCGATCTGTCCGTTGCGCTTCCCAAATTTCAGATCCCGCGAGATCCGCGGACGACGGATCAGTCTGCAAGCGCGAGATCTCCCGCGATCCGTTACTCAAATATAGCAAAGAAAGTCACTCGATCAAGAACAAGAATGGATCAAGTCGATTGAAGTAAAGTTTCTTGTTACCAACAAAGAAGATCTTGATCCAAGACAACATGTAGCGAATGCGAAGCAATCGAAACAACGCAACTCCTCCTTCACTCAAGCCTCAATCCATTCGGGGCTAATGATGGATTCATGTACCTAGGGTAGGGTCTTAGGCCTGACCTAAACGCCCTACCCAAGGGTACTCATAGAAGAGATCATCTTCCATCGACCAAAGAGGAATCCACTCGACCGATCGAAGGACTCACCATGGAAGACTCACTCGACCATGAAGACTCACTCGACCACCGTAAGGTCGAAGGCACTCCACAATGCAACGGTGTGCTATTGAATAGACTTAATGTTAGTTAAGGCACCTTATGAGGGCGCTACAAGAACCCCTAGCTTAATGTACTTTAATCCCTCCATTATGTGGGCTAGCTGGGTCCTCAAGCGACTTATATAAGCCACCCTCCATAGGTAGAAGGGTTCAGATTCTTGTAATACTCATACTCATAATCCACTCGACCGCCTCGGGCTCCGAGACGTAGGGCTTTACTTCCTCCGAGAAGGGCTGAACTCGTACATCTCTTGTCACCACAACTGCTCCATAGCTAGGACATCGCCCTCCTTAACCTACCCCTACTTCTCTCCGACTTAGAACCACGACATCCACCCTCGACTAACTTCCCGAGCAATCCGGTCATTCCGAAGCAAACTGCCCAATTAGATGCTCAACTGGTGCCTTCACTCTCCACGAAAAACAAGAAGCATCAACAAACAACCTCAGACAGTCACTTCCAACATCAACATGTAATCCACGGCAAACCATGGATGTGGACATTTTGATTACCTCGTAAGGGCAAGACGGAGCTGAGTGCACGCCCATCCACTTTTCAAATTTTTGAGGCCCCCAAACACGCTGTAGTCTATAGCATGCTTGTCCATCAGCTATGAAAAACAAAAAAGAAATTGTAAGCATGCCTTATAAACCACGGACGTTGCATCGTGTCAAAGTTGTAAGCATGCCGGTGAAAAAAGACATAAACAAAAACTAACTCGTAGTTTTCCATACGGCCATCATTGCCTCATGCTAGCGGCAAGCACGCCTTGACATCGCCGATGGTCCACGCAAACAAAACTTGTGCGTAGGGCGGCGGGCCTCCTACCCCAGTGAAATCCACGGTGACAGATCAAGACAATGACATACATAAGCTGATTTAAAACAATTTTGCAAAGAAAAGAAAATATCATTGCCATCATGGGTAATTTGTAGTTTAAAAAAGAGCAGGATAATGTATGATCCAACAATAATATGTATGTGGTAGTTGCCATCAATGTGTGATGGCAGTTGCCATCCTCATCGTGATGGCAGTGCCATGCTAATATGAAGGCAATTGCCACATTGTGAGTATGACATGCCACATTGTCATTATGGCAGTTGCCACATTGTCGCTATGGCAATTGCCATCTTGTTGTGACCAGATTGTCATGCATGAATGAAAGTGCGTTATAAACAAAGAGTTCACACAGAGACCTGTAAAAATAAATACCATTAAATGCAAGCGATAACCCTTCGGTACATCTTGTTTTTGAAAGCATCGTGGAGAAAGTCGGCAATGAACTTGCACCAATTCATATTCTTCACGCTTTTCGATTACGCCGCACATAAAATTTTCAGGGCAAAAAGTTTGCGCGCGAAATCAAATGGAAAGAAACGCAACGAAAACACCGGCAGAGTAAGCATGGATCATTCACCGGATGGGGAAACATTTGTTGCTTGGGCGAAGAGAAGTGGTCGGCGCGAAAACAGCTGATATGAGGTACATGAGTAGCTTCATCTTGAAAACTTCTCCGTGCGTCGTCATGGCCTGCAGAGAATCTGCCAGTACAGACGTGTTCGGCATTGCCTCCAACCCAGGAAACAAACGGGCGAACAGCTCTTCCTCGATCTCATTATTAACCTCGTACGGGACTTTGATATGTCCCCGAGGCACACCCAAAGTGCAGAACACGGATTCCTCATTCCGTGGAGTCTTCCTCCCGGATCACGAATTCCGAGGCGGATCGATATCTCACCAAGCCACGATACCGGGTTGACAAGGTTCGTGCACGACATCCATCAAAACCTGCATACCCATCTCAGCAGAGCTCCCTTTTGATCGCCGTGAATTTATCAATCAACACGGTCGACGTCTCGGAGGCTCATTGAATACGCTTTTCTTCGCAAAAAACAAACACAAAAGTGTTGAGCTGTTGCCATGTTTTTGCAATGTTATGAAAATTTAGTTCATGATGGACGACTATAAAAAAGATCTAGGTGCCAGCAAATAACATAAATCAGGAGGAGGGGGCGGAAAGGACTACCTCATCGCCTCTTTTCTCCGGCCCATGCTCGTTACGCTTGAGGTGGATCCATGAAATCGCATCATCACTTTAATGATCGCCATGAGCCATTCTCGCTGATGTAGGAATGACTCAAATTGTTAATGGCGAAAATGTAAAATGCAATGGGTAAGCATTGCCACCTAATGTAAAAAATGTTAACTATTTGAATGCAAATGTGGTTGCCATACTATGCAGCCAGTTTGCTACATTGTCATATCTCGTGTTGTGGCACAGACATTGTGTTCACATACTTGTATTGCAACATGATTATACAAAATCCAAGTGGCAAACACGCCCACTCGATGTGCACATTAATTCCGCCCAGGCTACCGATTGTGGCAACTATCAAAGTATGGAAACTGTCAGAAATAATTCAGAAAAAACAAGTCTCACAAATGAAAAAGAATGTTTGAGGTTACTATTATGTAAATTAAGCAAAAATCAGTTTGCCTCGTTAAAAGAGCGTGTATGTGGCAACTATCTCATTCATTCAAGTAAAATTTAGTTGCCTCCCTTGTGTGTGAACTTGAACACATTTGTGGCAACTATGATACAGTTTAGAAAATATGTTGCCAGAAGGAACACATTTATGGCAACGCCATATTTGTTCATGTAGTTTAGTTGCCACACCTGTTCACGCTCGGTCATACGCCATAGTTGCCACATTCGTAAAGCATATTTTTCTCGGTTACTTATCGCATAAGTTTAGCAGTAATTAAAATTTGCCACATGGGAAGAGCATGCGGTGGCAACTCGCCACAGAGTTCAATGAAATTAGTTGCCACCTCGCTTTGGGGTGGCAACTATGAAAGTCATTTTCGGAAATCTGTTGCCACATGGGAGAACACGTTGTGGCAACTACCACGCTTCTTCGTAGTTTAGTTGCCGCACATTTGTTCACGCTCAATCATACCGCCAATTTCGCCACGCCTGCAGTTCAACCCCAAAACTAGACTAGATCTAGGTTTCAATGGCAACTGCTTCAACCTCAAAATCACCCTTACAATTCACGCGCGAAAATGGCTGCAACCCCAAATTTCGAACCAATCCGCACCAAAACAACCCGGCGGACAACTCTCAAAATCCAAATGCAAGACTAATGCGTTGCCTACGAGCAGGCATAGCTCATCGACGATACCAGCAGAGCGGCGGCGCATTTAAACTGCCCACTCCCACGAAGCAACGGCAGGCACACAACTATGGCGCACCGCCGCAGCGGCGGGAACGCCGGCGCACCGCCGAATCGCCGGAATTTATAGGAATGGATCTAGAAATCGAATAGGGAGGAAAGAGGAGAACAAAATCAGGGAGGGTATGCGATAGATGAAGCGAGCATTACCTTCGACCTGCACGTGTTCCGGCGACGCCGCTCCGCTCCGACGAGCACCACCAACGCCCGCGAACTGCCGATCTGTCTCGCCTCGCTGTCGCTTTCTCCTCGCCTTCTCCTCCAAAGTGGACTGTAATGCGAGTGGGTTGTGCCAAGAATGCGACGCTGGGGAGTGAATGGAACCGTGAGGGAGAGGGTGGAGGTGTGCGACGGTTTGACGCCAATCTGCGGTCGGACTGCATGCGCGGGCGCATGGAAGTTCCACCGCACGCCTCTCAGTGGCAACCGCTGACCAGCGGATGGCAACTACCGTCGGGCGAACCCACTCGCACACCGCACACCAGAATCATCCCACGTGGCGCCGAAACCAGCCCTTTTGCTCCAAGATTCGTGCAAAACGGAACCAACGGCGATGCTTGTGTGTGGATGGAGGGTTAACGCCACACTGCGTGGGCGTTAACATTTCAAAATTTAAAACCGGGACAGATAGGAGACCGTATGTTGACATTGCTCTTGATGGTGTGTCCAGGTTTTAGACATTAGATAGTTGATGAGTTCGAGTCCTAGTACTATTTGCATGAAAGAAAACTAAGGCATGATTACGGCAGGTCGAATAAATAATCTATGTGACCAGCTATATGCGCAAGTCATCTGAAAATTTATATCGGGTAAGTCAATTTTCTGGGTCATTCGATTTAGGTCTAACGGCCATCCTTGTTTCTTCGCTCCTCCAGCATTCTTCCTCGCCCAACCGCTCATCCTTCCACAAAATCGGTTTATCCAAATTGCAAAATTTGTCAACTCACATATAGCTATTGTGATAATCTATCTATGCAATATCGAGCAACATGACTTTTATGGTTCCTATTGTACAAAGCTAATGGATAGTGAAGATATAAACATGATTCTAAGATTAAAAAAGCATTCCTGCAAAATCATAATAAAAAGCCTTCACTAAAGATGGAGATTTGAATATAATTTAGAGAAGCTTTTGGATTGAAAATAAAATCATTACGGAAGGTAAGATAAAACAATATATACCGACTTGAATTAAGATTTGGTATATTAGCAAACTAACAAGCATTAATCTGATCCGCCTCCTCCCTCCGTCCCTCCGTCCCTCCTCGGGGCGGCGCCTCAGACCGGGAGCCCTGACTCCTCCTATAGCCTCGCTCCTCCGCTCTTCGCCTGCCTGCCTGGGTGTCACAGAGCAAAGCCCTTGTGGCGGGCGCGGCGGTTTCTTCTTGATCTCGATCTGGTTGGGAGGCGGCGCTCCTCTCCGCCATACCGCGGCGGTGGCGCAAATCGGCGGTGACATGGAGGTGGTGCGGCGGTGGCAGGAGGACGGCACCAAAGAACGGCGGATCTGGCCTTGACTCATGTCGGGCTAATTCGAGTGCTACCGATCTCAATTGCCGGGCGGGCCACTCCTCCGGACTTGATTTGCAACACGAGGATGTCGGGTGCCGCCCTAGGCTTGTGGTGGTGGCCTTTTTTCGTCCGGAGTTGGTCGGCCGGTGGCTGTGCTCGCATGGTCATGCAGGACGGGCGGCTTGGCCGGTCGCGGCGGCGTACTTGGCCGTGGCAGCGCAAAGTTCTGCTCGATCCGGGCGCCGCCCCGAGGGTGGAGTCCGTGAAGCTCGGGCTTCCGGTGGCATGGCATGGTGCAGTCCCCGTCCCAAGGCGGATGTGTGATCGCGATCTCGCTATGGATTGGTTTGGATCGAGACGGCGCGAGCGGCGAGATCCTTCTCGGCGCTCTCACAGCCTTGGCGAGGCGGGGTGGGAGCCCTTCTCCTTGGCTCCAGTGGTGGCACACTCAGGCAGTGGCAGGTGCGCCAGGGATCCCACGGTGGCACTATTGCTGCGGTTGGTCGCCGGATATAGGTGGCTGGATCTGGGGCTTTGAAGGCAGTTGAGACGGTGCACAGGTTATTGGGTGGATTTCTTGTGACGGATCCGGGTAAAAACCTGATCTTCGGTCGATGGCCGGAGCCGGTGATGACGATGCCCTTATCATCATTTTCTTCATGAAGGCATCATCGAGGTGAAGCTCCCAACTCCACTCAATACATCCGGGGGAAACCTAGATCAGGTGATCGGATGTTGGCGGCAATCATGTGTCGTAACCCCCTTGGGGGCGGCATTCTTAGAGGTGAACTCGGCTTCGCGGGACCAGCGGACGGCTTCTTTGGTGGAGCGGTGCTTCATCCATACATTGATGGCGACGGATCTCGGGCGTGGCGCAGCAGATTCGGAGTTCGGCTGGGAGGCTGGACTCGCGCAGAGGACGATGATGTCGGCGCGTGGTGGCGCTGATGGCTGAGAGACTGCACGGTAGATGCAACAAGACAACTCAAGATGGACTCGTGGAAGGTGGCTGCGGCGGCCCCATACCCGCAGCGCTTTTGGTTGAGGAGGCGCCGGATCTGGTAGGTGCCCCATACCAGGCAGGCGTCCTGGTTGGGACCTCAGGTCTTAGATGTTTAGGTTTGGCTGCGATGTCTGTTTGGTATTAGGCCTAGACTATTAGCCCCCCTTCATCAATTGGATAGGTGTAGCGACAGTTGTTGCTTAGACGGTGGCTTCAGTCTTACTATTGTATGACTTTGTAAGGTTTTGTGAGAATAATTAATAAAGTGGCCGCATGCATCGCCAAGATGCAGAGGCCGGGGTCATCCTCCTTTTCTAAAAAAACAAACATTAACTATGCCATAGTATTAGCACTCGTCATTTAGGTCACCAGATATTAAAGACGGAAAGACTCAATATATGAACACATAATGCATATTCTGATTTTGAAGTGTCAAGATGCTTGGAGATGCTCGGAACCTAAGAACTCTAGAAGACGAATAAATGTAGTATAATATTATATTCTAAAAGTAGCTAGTGTGTCTTTTTATTGAGAGAAGGCCATCATGGCTAGCTTTATTGATTAATGCATAAAGATACATCGTTTACGAGCTTGCTCACCAGACAATCTGGAGGCTCGTCAGTCCAACTAGAAGAAAGTTTATTACAATAACTAAAATTAGCTAGCACATGCGCCGCTTGATTTGCTGATCGAAAACAATGCTTAAAGTTGACCTTCCCAATCAAGATAGAGATGTCCACACATTCCATGTAATATCGCTGCCGCAGGCCCCACCAAGTACTTTGACCGAGCAGCAGTTGATCACGTTAGAGAGTCGGATTCCGCTTCAACTCGCTGGAACCCTAGGCTATTTGCTAAGTTCAATCCGCCTCTCATCACCATTGCCTCTCGATGTCATTGCGTCCGCTGCATATGGGATAAACTTACATTGAGCTGCAAGGAAAATACCTCGTTCATCTCTAATAATTGATGACATAGCTCAAACTCCTTGCTCTGCAAAAAAGGTCGCATCCACATTAAGTTTGATGAACTTTAGGTCTGGCTTCAACCATCTTTCCTCTTCTGTCACAACTATCTTAGCCATGGCTCGTTGATAGTTGCTTGTAATTGCCAAGACCGACAAAGGCCATCTTACCATCGGGGGCAACTCTCATTATGTGTTATAAGGCGGCGTGTCCACCAGAGGTACCAACATCCCACCACTACGACATGTTTAATCTCCAATGTCGGCATTAGTGGTAGTGGCGTTGATCAATAGACAAGATATACTCCATAATAACCGACCAGATCTATCAACATGTGTTGCGGTGTTGATGAAATTTGTCAATCCAAGTCGGCTCCACATACCTCTTGAATGAATACACGTGAAGAATAGAAGACGAATATCTTCAGAGCTCTTGTGGCAAATGGGGCACCCTCCAATTGCCCCAACGTGTCTATTAGCGAGTATACCTTTTAGGGGCAGAATTCCGTGTAGTAAACGCCAGCAAAATATTGAAACTTTACGTGGAATTTGTAGCTTCCATAATGTACTCCATACCACTGGAGTAGCAGAACCTCCCGGTCAACTGATGTCATTTGCATGCACCCCAAATTTATGTAACCATTGGATTCTATAAGCTGTTCGAACGGAGAACATCCCTTTTTTATTGGGGTGCCATGCGATGAAATCATCAAATGCATGAAGACTTAAGGGGATTTGCAGAATCCTTCGAGCATCGACGGGATTAAAAATCATATTAATGAGTTGCTCATCCCAAAGTCCTGTGTGAGGATCAATCAAGTCACTCACCACCGATACGACTGTTTGACCTCTGGGCGTGAAGATCATTCTGTTGGGACTAGAAGGAATCCATGGATCTGACCATATGTTGATTTCATTTCCATTGCACACTCTCCAAATATAGCCTTTTTGAACACTTCAAGACCTTTCGTAATGCTTTGCCAAGTGAACGAAGCTCCATTTTTAGAGATGCTTGTAAGAGGCCTCCATTTGGAAAGTATTTTGCCTTAAGAACTTGTGTACAAAGTGACTCGGGTGAAGTAATAAGTCTCCAACATTGCTTAGCTTGCAATGCCAAATTAAACGAGTATAGATCTCTGAAGCCCATACCACCTTCACTCTTTGGATAACATAATTTCCACCAAGAATACCAATGCATTTTCTTATTTTCCTCATCATCTCCCCACTAGAAACTAGCAATAATATCTGTGATTTCCTTGCAAATACCTTTTGGTAGACAAAAGACAGACATAGCAAAAACAGGAATAGCTTGTGCCACAGTTTTAAGAAGAATTTATTTACCTCCAACTGATAATTGTTTTTCCATCCATCCTTGGATTCTTTGTTTAATCCTTTCAATGAAGTGCTTGAAATAGTCACTACGATCAGCTCCTACCACAGCCGGAAGGCCTAGGTACTTATCAGATAATGCCTCAGTATCAATATGTAATTGTTAGCAAACTTCAGATCTTGAAACTGCACTGGTATTAGGACTGAAAAAACACTAGACTTTGCCAAACTTACCAATTGTCCAGAATTTTGGCAATAGGTATCTAGCACTTGCTGTAAGGAAGCTGCATTTAAAACATCCACGCTCATGAGAATCAAAGAATCGTCAGCAAATAAAAGGTGTGAGACTGACGGTGCATTCCTGCACACTTTAATTCCCTCAATGCCACCAGCTTCTTCTTCATACTGCAATAGACTAGAAAGATCTTCTGCACAAAGGAGAAATAGATAGGGAGAAAGGGGGTCTCCCTGCCTAATTCCTCTAGTAGGTATGAGTATCTCAGTTTCTTGTGAATTGGACCTTACTTTCTATCTTACGGATCGAACACAAGCCATCATCATTTCCACAAAACTTTCATGAAATCCCAGCTTCAACATCATATTCCTCAGAAACACCCATTCTACTCGATCATATGCTTTATGCATATCCAACTTGACTGCACATAGACCTGATTGGCCCACTCTTTTATTTTTTATTTTATGAATACATTCATAAGCTTATGAGAATGTTATCGGTAATGAGCCTCCCAGGAACAAAGGCACTTTGGGTTGGACAAATAATTTCAGGAAGAATTGTTTTCAACCGAGCAGCAAGCATCTTTGATGTAATCTTGTACAAAACATTGCAAAGGCTAATGGGTCTGAACTGAGTTACCATCTTTGGAGAGTCAACTTTAGGAATCAAAACAATCGTTGTATCATTCCATTCAGCTGGGATCTGCCTTGAATTAGTTGCAATAAGAACTTCTTGGGTTATCTCCTCCCCTAATATATGCCAGTATTTTTTGAAAAAGACTGCATGGGGGCCATCAGGCCCTGGTGCCTTAAGATCACCGATGCTAAAAACAGCTTTACGAACATCATCCAGAGTATATGGAGCTAGTAACATGTTGTTCATCCGAGCTGTAACTTTGGAATTGACCTTAGAAAGAATAGATGGATCGGTGAACTGTACCTCCAACGTAAAAAGGTTGGAGAAGTAACTCTGATTATGTGGGTTTAGTTCCGTTGTACCTTCCATCCAATTTCCATTTGAGTCTTTCATCTTTTTGATAAAATTTCTTTTTCTCCTTGCCGAAGCATAGGCTTGAAAGAAGCCCGTATTTCTATCACCATTTTTCAGCCACGAAATACGTGACATTTGCATCATATGAACTTCTTCAAGTTCTAGTAGGTATTCAATCAGCTCTGAAAGCTCTTTGCGCGCTTCTTCATTGTCGTCATTAATTGGGCCTCTCATCACCCTCTCAAGATCACGCTCGCCTTACGGAGGCGCTGTTTAGGTTTCTTCAAAACCCTCTGGTCCTAATCATGGAACATCGCATGCATGCGATTTAACTTCTCATAAACCGAATTGGCTGTAGGGTCCGATCCTACTTTCTGCCAAGCGTCCATTAGAGTATCATTGAACTTTGCTTATCGCAACCACCTCGACTCAAATCTCAATGGTCTTGCATCGCCATGAACGGGCACAGTATAATGTTCAGTGTTGACCAACAATGGTCTATGATCCGAGTGGTTGTACTGTAAGTTTTCCTTAAAAATGTAGAGAAGCTACAAGAATTCTACAATAATTAGAAACACAAGTCTCTAACCCGTGCATTTGCAAGGGCTAATTTATAGCACAATGACCATATAGCACAATGATCATAAAAAAAGGTTAAAATTTGAAAAAAATTATGGCACCCTACGTGTGGAAGTACCAGCCAAATTTGGAGGCGCCGTTCCTCGGGAGGTTGCTGCCGGTTGGCCATCCGGCCGGCCCTCTTCCCATGCCAGACTCCGATACGGGTCACAGCTCCAGCAGCTCCAGCACCGTTCAGAGCAACTCTAGGAGACCCCGCAAAAATACGACCCGCAAAACGCGTTTGCGGGTTGACGATGGTCGTGTTTGCGGGTCAAAAACATGCGCGACCGAGCAGAACCCGTATCTAAATCTGCATATTTTGAAAAAATACTTTAGCGGGAGAAACTGCACAAACATAGTTCATCACATACTACATAGTTCATCACATGATCAACAAACTACAAGCATAGCTATACTACATACTACGTTAAACTAGTACTAGGGGTCGGATCCGACGGGCGAGGTCGCTGCAAACTGGACGACGCCGTGGAGGAGCCGGACGCCAATCCTCCTCGCCGAGCTGCACAGATCGACGTATTCTCCGCTGCTCCGCTGGATGCGGCGCCACTCGTCAGCCTTTCGCTGGCGGCGACGTTGTCGCGACCGCCTGCCGCCACTCAAGGGCTTCAAGCTCTCGGCGTGGCCCGCGCGCCTCCTCCGCAGACGCTCCCTTGGCGATGGCGGCGGTGACGGTGTCGAAGTCCGCGACATGTCTCGGCCCGACGACTCAAGGGCGAGCGCGAGCGGAGCTCCTCGGCTCCTCCTTCACCGGGACGAACTGCGCCGGCGGTTCGGCCTCCTCCTCGTCAACCACTCCTCTTCACGGGAGGAACCCCGCGCAGAGGAGGAGGAGGATCCGCGAGGAAGACCTCACGGAGGAGAAGGACGCGCGCCGACAGTCGTACTCCTCCGTCTCGCGGCGCTCGAAGCTCGCCGGCGGCGACAGCCCGTGGTTGGTCCACTTCCGGGCGCCGCGCTTCCTCGCGCCGTCGGACCGGACGCGCCGCTCGCACTCCGGGTCCCACTCACGGCCGGAACTGCTGCCGGAGCCGCGTCCAGAGCTTCACATTCGCCCCCACTTGGCGGCTTGAGGCGGGGCGGAGGGTCACCGGCGGCGAGAAATTGGGAGAGGGGAAAGGGGAATCGGGTGGCTCGCGGCGACGGGGGATAGGGTTTGGACCCGCAAAAGGGTCGCGGAACCACACTTATAGTGCTCGTGCCGTGCAGTTTGCGGGCTGCGGCAATTTTTTTTGCGGGTCGGGCGAGTATGCGGGCTCTGTTCTGGCCGGAAAATTGGCCCGAGCCCGCATACTCGCCGGAATTTTTGCGAGCCGGGCGTTTTGCGGGGTCTGCTAGAGTTGCTCTCAGCAGCCAATATAATGGTACTATGGTGTGTGGGCTCGATTGCAACCACACGCTAGTTTAGCCTGGACCGGATGCAAGCAAAGTTTGTTTTTATTTTTAAACGGAGGCAAAAGAGTTATACTAATCCATTAATTAAAAAGAAGAGAGTCTTTCAGTTAACTAAAAGAAAACCGGACAAAACCGTCACAATGAAGAGCCCACATGGGAACTGCTCCCGAACTATGGAGCCACAGGGCCAGAACGGCCGAACGACAAACACACCCAACACAACTACATCGCCCCAACACCTGAGTCTCAACATCACAAATGAAGCACCATCGACAAGCCGCAAGTTCATAAGAACACTTGGAACAGACACTTGCAGTTCAGAAAGCTACATCATGGAACTACAGGCATCACCCTTTTCACACCACCCTTCTTGCTCTCGCACTTGCTCGATTTCTTCCTGCAGATGCTTGAATGAGGCAGAGCTTTTTCCGTCAAGAGACATCCGATCGCCTTGCTTGTGTTAGGATTCAAGTTTGTGTGGAAATTATTAAGTTTGATGGCGAACAGGTCCCCGAGGTCTAAACCTGAGCAGCTGACTAGGCTCAAACGGAGGCGGTGAGGTCGTCAAGGCAACCGGCATCGTCCCAAGCGAGCCTACCTTCGATATCACCTATCTTTTCAATGTTTGGATGTTGTACAAAGGAAAGATTGAGTTAAGCTGTAAATTTGTATTTTATAGGATTATGTACTAACGTGTAAATTAAATGTCCGGAGGACACGAGTATAAAGAAAGAAGATAGAGATAAGGAAAGGAATGAACGGAGCTCCAGAAGCGG
Organism: Aegilops speltoides; assembly: GCA_021437245.1. Classification (NCBI taxonomy): domain Eukaryota; kingdom Viridiplantae; phylum Streptophyta; class Magnoliopsida; order Poales; family Poaceae; genus Aegilops; species Aegilops speltoides. The sequence goes on along the minus strand of JAHHZJ010001200.1, from coordinate 33,604 downwards.
AAACTGCTGGTGCTCCCGGAGCAGCGCTCCTGCACGCATTTTTTTTCAAAGTGTGAAAAGTTCCAAACAAAAATTTAGCGGTACATCTCGACTTTATATGTGTGCACATCAAATTTCGAAGAAAACCAACATTTTTGTGCCATGTGTAAAAAGACAAAATGATATTTTGTGAAAAACATTTTTACCGCCGGATATTGTCTTTTCATACGCGACATATAAGTTGTCGGTTTTCTGGAAAACGACTTTGTGAGCTTGTACAATATCAAGACATACGCCAAGTTTTTGTTTGAATTTTTTGACATTTCAAAATATGTTTAAAACACATTTCAAAAATCAGGAGCGCGCTCCCATGTGCCAAAACGCCACTCTCGCTCCAAAAGCTGCTCCATTCTCTGTATTAGGACCAACCCGATGAGTGAACTCCTCTGTCAAATCCTCTCTCAAATCCCTAATTGATTTACACCAATATCAGTTCCTTTCTTGAGGGATTCAACATGGCACCAGAGAAACCGGTCCTGGATTCGGATTCGGTTTGATTTGTGCTACATTTGCTGCTCATCGTGGTTGTGGCTGGCTGGCCGCATTTGTGCGCGGGAGCCATCTTCGTCAAGGTTGCTGTCGCCTTCATGAAGGACACATCTTTCGCTGCGCCTGCTGCCTTTGTGCCTTCTGACTGCCACCGCCTCGTGTTAGGTTACATCTCCCGCTGCTCCGCTCCATGTTGCCTTTGTGCTGCTCCACTGCCGTCTCGTGCTATGCAGGTCTGAACTCTAAAGTGTTCATGTGCTACACTAAGTAGGAGCTGCCACCGGCCAGCTGGTATTGCCTTTCTCTCAACAAGATAGAAATGTTTTCAGTCCAGCAGCTTGTGGCGGATTGGATCTTCTTGCTGTATGGTAACTCTGTGTAGAGAGAATTGAACTGCGTGTGAAGGGTTGGAGCTGTTCAGTTTTTCTAGGAATACACTAATTGTTCAGTGGTCATAGAAGATACCAGTAGGGATTCCAGATTGAGAAATTGTGTGAAAGTATGCAGCGTATGATTTCACAGCTGATGGAGCAAGCATAAACAAAGACAAGTAGTACTTCTGAAAATTTAAAGACCCTGGAATCCAATCCTGCCAGGTTAATTGGTCCAGGTGATTTTTTTAGCTGGTCTCAGAATTCCATGTTGATTCTATAGTCACACGGACTTCGGAAATTTTTTAAGGACGATGAGAAAAAGCCAACAGATGTCCCACAAGAGTAGTGGGATCATAATCAAAAGCGAGTTATGGTATGGTTATTGGGGTCGATGGAGAAGACTGTGAGGAAACAAGTTGAAGGGTTTCAGTCTGCGCTGAGGTGTGGACAAGCATTGATAAACAATTTTCAGGAAATCGAACAAGATGCAAGTCGGTAGGATTTTCCATGAATTGAGGCAGATCAAGCAAGAGCAGAAGATAGTGACTAATTTATGGAGAACATAATTACCTTTAAGAAAGCGGTGATTCTCTTCCCAATCATACCTTGTTATCTTCCCTCGACGTCTTCAAGTTATCCAAATATTACTTCATTCGTCAGATATAGCGCGTTCAAACTGCCAATCATAAGTGTCAGACTAATCGTAGACTATCATCGATGATACCGATCTAGTCTTGAAAACATCGAGATCACACAGTTCACGATCGACTCAGACTATGCTAAGCACCCGCTATTACTGATACCGTAATGGAACCAGCGTCACTAGCATGCGCTACAGAAGTTTACACCACCCGGTAACTGATTGACTCACTCATGTGAGCACTTCACATGCATAGAAGTATCGACAACAATGAGACGTCTACAAATGCTGAATCGCTCGATTCGTGTAACTTGGTGCCATCCATAACCATGTGGAGTCTTAGCATCAGCATCCCGGGGCTGCGTCGTGAGATCGAGCACTGGGCTCCTCGGAGTGTCGGTGAGACGATGTCACACTACGGTCGATCCATGCGATACGCAGTATGTCGTGCGCTCCACTGTCTCCGATCGGTCCTCCCTGTTCTCTGGCTCTCCTGCTACTCAGCATTAGTCACCATCATCGAGCGATGAGCAGTGTGAAGATATTTGCGAGTTCAGGACAAGTCGAGTGTCGACAGGATTAAGGATCCAAGATTGAGGTCCAGGTCTCACATTAGTCGCCTGTGCTCCTTCAGGATCGATGCGCATCTCGACGATCGTGCAAGAATGGTACAAGACTCAAATTGTACTAGAAACTAAGATTTCAGACGATGCACTACGGAATGATGCGATTTGTCTGGCGAGCGTCCGGATACCGCGTGTCGGATCGGACCTTGCGTAGAGCGCGCTGCCTGCGACTCACCGTACCGGCATCGTGCACACGTTTGACCGCTTCGTCAAGCCGTCGTCATCCTCCCTCTCCAGGCATCTGACATTCATCATGCGCTGCTCACTCCCTTGCCTCGTGATGCCTCGTTCACTCTCATGGCTGCTTCGCATGCGACTGCACTGATCTTGAGGCTACTAGTACGAGCGGTTGAGCATTACGTCAGAAGTACAGATACTGCGAAGTCTAGCACAACGTTACGACTTCCGGAGCATTCGACAAGGATGTCCTGGTCCTATTAGTCCACTCCACGCAGATCGCCGGGCCTCCGACAGGTCATCTCTTCGCGACGATCCCATCACTGATCTGAGTCAGCTGAGTACCTAGCATCGACCATCATCGATCAGAGTGCACCGTCACTACACTATCGGCAGGACCTTGAAGCTGTCATCCAACTTCCGTCCGTCGACGATCCTGCCTCTCGCGCACCTTGGAACCGGCCTCATCTGACTCGACATCTGGGAGGCGGTCCGATCTTAGCCGACGACCGATCGGACGCTACAGACTAACGGATCCGGAAACACGCAAATGCATGCCAAGCTCCTAATCCTCCAGATGCTACCCGTTGCACGTCATTCCATTGAGCTCTTGAAGCCATCGTCGGACTTACCAGACTCTCGACACTCGGCAGATCGCGCTGCATTCGATGCGCACGGAATGACCTAACAAGCGAACTCTCGACACATGCGTGGCACACACTCGATACGCCTGGCAAAAGACTCCAAGACCCGAGAGCAATCTCATCGTCTGAACACCGCGTCAACCACCAGGTCTTCTGAGTCTCACGCTAGCTGATCGACGACTATCAGTTGGCAAGCTGGATCGCGACCGAGCCGAGTTCGCTGATTCGACACCCATCTCGACCGGCTCTCTCGCCAGATGCGCTCTCAGCCACCGACCTCCGCCACGACGCACGTGAGCGACTGCGAATCGGTAGCGATCGAGGCGGCACAAGCGCGCGACGCGACATTTCGACCAGGATGGGAGCGTAGACCGAGTCTCGATCGCTCAGGAATGAAATGTACAGCTCACTTCAAGCCGCGTGACGTGCCGAAAGCGATCGACGCGCTCACGTCACTGATCCGTACGCAGCATCGGAGACCGTAGACTTCGTGAGATCCGTAGACCACTCCGCATCGTTCTGCAATCGCTCGCACTGCTAGACAGAATGCAGCGACAGTACTTAAGTCATTAAGACCATGATCATGAGGACGAAGTCACTACAGAACAGTATGTAGGACAATCTGATTCATCGATACTGGTACTGACATAGTTCGGACTCATGACCTACGAGCACTTGCACTCAACGATCCAATCGTATCGAAGCTCGTTCGGACCAGACGAGCTACCGCCTAGAAGACTCTACTGAGTACCATCGAAGAGCATCTCATGACAGATTCAGAAGTCACCACGCAGTCAGAGCATAAGGACTACGCTAAGCCTGTAACTCTAGCGTACCGACCATAATGTGCACTCCATCAAGGACCAATTGATCGAATCTCATGATAGCACACAAGCCTGTACCAACTAGAAGCTTCATGCAATGTCATACGAATGCCGACCTGACGACTAGTCACGCCTAGCTAAGAGTCATTCGCAACATCCATCTCATACATGTGCTAGGCCGCATCTAGAATCCACTCCCACGATGAAGCACGACATCACCCTGCAACTCAACTAACCGGACATGCGCAACTCAAACTCGCGACTAGTCATACCAGCTTGATACATCACGACACTAAGCTCCTCCTGACATCAGCACAGATACTTGATGCTCAGACTTATTGACCATGTCACTGTAACGGACTTGAAGAACAGAATCCAGCGCACTCAATTGAGCTGTCAACCAAGGTCAATCACGTATAGATCCACTACAGCTGTTCTAGGTGCACGTGTGAAGCACGCTATCACAAAGCTCACTGCAGACGAGTCATCATCGCCATAAGAATGCTGCAACTGCTTGAATCATGGCAACACAATTGGCAAGCATCCTTTTACCGAGATTGCATCAGATCAAGCGAATGAGTACAGCAAAATCAAAGACTACAACTATCATAAGTCGAGTTCAATCCGTGATCAGAGAGCAAATTGCCACATTGTACCGATAATGACATGCGATGGCTCGCAATCCAATAGGCATGCACTGAATCAGATCACTATTCAAGCATAATCGCCTCTCAGTCAAGCTCCGGCAATCTAATAAATCGACGAAAACATGCGCAACAATGCTCATTAATCGTCGCTGAGATCGTCGACACCATAATCAGTGCACGCGTAATTCGCGCACGTTCATAGCAGTCAATGAAGCTCAAAATCGGGACTATGCGTCGAATTGATAAACTTAGCGAGATCTAGTCCAAGTACAGCAATATGCGTTGTATGCTACAATATATCAGGTAGCCGAACTAATACGCATCAGCTATCAAACATCACGCCTGAATCGCTGATCCGGATAGAATGTGCAATCCTATCGACCAACAGCAGAATGCTACTATACGGACTACTCGATAAGGAATCCAATACAGGACATCGACTCAGCAAATCCAACATGACTTGCAGTCCAATACTGCAACCAACCTACTTCTAGTGATGTTCATGCACAGGCTCATCGTGAGGCACAGATCGCAATCGTCTGTATGAAATCAAACAAGGGGCTTTCCACGTATGAATTCAGCGTTGAAATGTCTGATGACAAAAATAGTGCTACATAAGTAGAAATCGTGTCATGCAGGGTAAGCTATAAGATCGCATCTTCCAGTCCACATACATCGTAGAGTCGTTGATCACATCTAATGTCGCAGACTGCATCCAGTCAATCTGTCAGAACGAATGCTCATTATCGATCTCAACCATAGCGAAACAGGATATTTGCAATGCAAAGTGACTGTGCAATTGCATCTGACCAATGAAAACGTCTGATGACACTGACAGTTTAAGTACTATTTGCAAGATCTCGAGTCCGAACTACACATGTAATGGTCATCTGAATCTGTGCAATCTATGCATGCAAACTGAAAGTCATAACTTCCAATTGCCATAAAGACACGATGGTAGCACTATATCAACATCAGAATTAAGCTTCGTAAGATTGCATATCGAATCATCGCCAATCAAGTAAATCGAATTAAAATGTTGATCATTGCACAATTCAATGAGTGTGAACACATTGTGTAAATGCACTTGAAAATGAACAAGGACCATTGCAAAGTCATGTATTTCACTGCAATGTCCCAAGTCAGTACGCATCGATGCACGAACTGTGACCGAAATTCATCATAAACAGTCTCACACTTGAAGCCCATTGTCACATCAATTCCAAATCTTGAAACCAAAAAGCGATGGCAAGAACTATACGGATCGGGTCCTAACTTGAGGATCATCCTCATAGCTGCCAAGAAAGCATATGTCCTAGATGCACCGCTAGGTGAAGCAATCGCTTTCCCAAAGAACTCAAGACGTTATGAATGCCTCGGCAAAGCAGAGTGATGATTACTGCTGGTTCAAGGCGGCATGCTTTACACTTAGAACCGGGCTCCAAAAGTGTTTTGAGCAGCACGGAGCATATGAGATGTTCCAAGAGCTAAAATGGTTTTCCAACACTACAAAAAAGACACATCCGTGACATTTTGGGTCGAACGATTTTTTTTCTCATACATATGACACTTCTATGACGATAATTGTGACAAAACCCGTATCATCATAGATGTGGTGGGCCTACTTATGACAAAAATCATGAAAGAAAATGGGCTTTTCGTCCTGGCGGCCGGAGACGCGCTGCATGACATTCTTTGGGCCGCCCATGACGGAAAAACTGTGGTAGAAGCGAGGGGAGGAAAATTTCGGAAGTTGCCGTTATGATGGGAGAGCGACGCGCTTTCTTCTTACGTAGCGCGTGGTGCGTAGGCGTGGCTCTAATCAAGCCGAGCGAGGCGTTAGGCTCTAATCGAACCCGAGCGATTGTACGAGGCTACGCTATCGAACCCGAGCGATCGATCGATGGTTGTTAATCGAACCCGATGGAGCGATTCCTTCGCCATCGCCGCTAATCGAAGCCGATCGATGCTGCTCACTACTAGGGAAAACCCCAGCAGAGCGCGTGTTTTGTGCCTAGTAGTAGCGCGGTAGGTCACGCTACTAATAAGGCGCCATGTACAGCTTAGCAAGAACGCTGCGCGCACGCCGCCATCGCTAGTATAAATAGCAGCGCTTGTTTGGTACATGGCCATCGCTAAGTTATCTACTTGCAGCGTGTTTCCCACCCATCGCTACTAGTATTTTTTTATAATTTTTCTTCTTTAGTGTATTTATGCGCCATCATATAAATATTGGTACAATACCGTATGTTATGAGGTTTACATCATTATGTCCATAACAAAGGTATTAAATGAAGGTGGATTAGGTTCAAGTGGAGGCAATATGTGGTGCATGTCAGTATACTACTAATCCAAACTTGATCTACTTTGGATTAGTAGTACTTTCGATGTGCACCACATGTTGCTCCACTTGAATCTAATCCCCAAAGACAAGATATGTAATCATCATCATGGTCATTACCATCAACATTATTTATTTAATCACCACTAACACTAGCTAATAATAAACATCATAGTCATTACCACTAACACTAGCTATTTTATCATCATAGTAATAGTGTAGCACATCATCATCCTCGAAACTCAGTCTAGCCAGCTACTCACCTCGCTACTCACTCCTGCCGCTCTCTTAGGTAAAAGAACATAAAACATGTATAGCTCTCCTCCTTGATCAAGTTGAAGCATGCAGATGAACCTGTCTCCTAATCGTGGAAGGCGCTCTCGTTGCTGCCCTAGTACTTCTCTCGCCCCCAACACATATTTGGTCCAGTCTTGCACTATTAAGCATCCGTCGCTAATCTTGAATGCACTAAAGTAAGCTGAGGATATCTTGGCCGTAAGTTGACAATACTCATGACACCTTTAGTCTCGATCCCATAAGGCACAACATTCATCGGAGTCCTCGTTGAAGAACATCGATGGTAACATACTTAGCAATGAAGTTTAGCTTCAAAAATAATGTATGGAAAAGATGCAATGAGGATAAAAGTAAAAATCTTACCATCCTTCCTAAATGGATGTGACCGTAGTTAATGAAACTATGGGTCCACATTTGTACTAAGATTTCTAAATGCCAAAGAAAATTTGTCTTGAGAGTATCAAGATCCTCAAGCCATGAAACATAATAGAGCCTCCAGTTGAGTTCAGCCCGGGACGATACGGTCCTGCTACCAATTTGGACATGTTTGTTGCGGAAATAAGGACAATACAAATTAGTTGTCAATTAATTTTGAATAAACAATATCAAAGACATAAATATGGTTGAAAACTTACATAATGGTATAATGGGCATTTGCACATTGACCCGATGTCGGTATTACCTTCAATATCATCTTGGAAATATCAAAGGTGATAACCATAAGGGCTCAAATGCATAAGTCTTGCATAGTGCTGCCATGTTTTGCATCCAAAATAGGTGTAGTCGTGATTGTATAACCATGGAAAATATAACCATGCTCGGTCTTCAATAAACCTTTTCCTCCATACTATGTAAACCTATCTTATCCAATACAAAAACTCTTGCATGGGGATACGCTAGTAGAATAGTAAAAAAAATATAAGTTGAAGCAAATGAAAGCGATGTTATGCTTAATTACAAAAAGACTTGTCGGGACTTCTGATCCACTTAAGTTCACGCCCAGCTTGATTGAGCGCCTATCATCATCTAGGAAGATTCCGCAAAGCCTTGCTTGCGGAATTTGCAATACCAAATCCTTTCTCGTCACATTTCCTATTTCATAGTTAAAACATTAATTGAAAATCGATCAAGACAACTAAAATTGAACACACAAACCGGGGCACTCGATATTTCCTACATATATATTCTAGCACAACTCATGCCAAAATTCACGGAAAAATCCGGCATGACCTTTGCTAAAATAGGACATATCGGCGCTGAAATTTTGGACAAAATGAATCAACACTCCGCAAAACATAGGCCACTCGGGGTGTAACCTGCAAACATGACCGGCCACTTGGATATTGAGCAACACAAGATATACATTTCAAAATATCTTATAGGACTCAAATTAGCATGCATTCAATAAGCAAAAGTAGATCATCTCATGCATTTCAAAATATTGTCACTAATACATCACGAATAGTGTCATACATATAACATCACTAATACAACTAAAACTCTAACACCGATGGGTATCGGTAGGCGGTGACAAGAAAAGCACCATCAGGGATCATAGCTCGGTGAGATCCCGAAGAACCTTATTGGAAGGCGGCTTATGCTCAAAGCGCAAACAAATGCAGCCAGACGTCGCGTCCCTCCTCGACGGTGGCCACACCTCCATGAGTCCTCGAGCCTCGATGTCGCAGTTACGCCAAACCAAGCAAGGTTGGTCGCACAGTGGCTCCTCACCAACTTCGCCCCGTGATGCGCCTCAGTTACCACCCGGACCGGTCCAGGTTGCACAGTCAGGCAGGTGTAAATCCTCCGCCGACTCGGCAGCGAGATCAGGATAGGCATTCACGCCGGGCGGAAAAATTGCTTTAACTAAAAAATAGAAACAAGTTCTTACTAACTAGTTCTATTAATTCAACTAGTTCTTACTAAAAATAATACTATAAATAAAAATATTCTAGTACCTAATTAGTACCTAATTCTTACTAACTAATTAGTACCTAAGAACTCCTAATTACCATCTAAGTAATTAACTAACTAGCACTAAAAATAGCCTAGGGTTCATACTAACTAGCACTAAATACCTAGGGTTCATACTAAGCGAGAAGGGATCGGAAGGGAGAGAGGATCCGGAAGGGAGAGTGCTTCAGGGGGAGAGATGGGGTCGAGGCAGGCACATGGCCAGGAAAGGCAAGGCGGGTCAGACAGCGGTCGGGCAAGGTCGGGAGGCAACCCAAGTGTCGTGGAGGCAAGGTCGGAGGCATGGCCGGGTCGGGTAGGGGGGAGAGGAGGGATCGAGGCCGGCCGAGAGAAAATGGGATAGTTGTGGCGTTTGGCCGTACATATAAATGCGATGCGCTCTCTGATTAACAGCTTCTCTATAATATGAACCAAGGTCATAGCAACTATAGCGATGGCCTGTATTCCTCAAGCATCTTCTACTTAAGTCGATGGCGTGTTTGGAACACGCCTCTTTGCTAAATGCGATAGCGTGGTATTTGAAGCCTCTGAGATAAGATTCTGTAAGGCTTTTCCTAGTATGCCTCAGGATTAACGTGGCGTTCGGGGGGTTGGATGAAGAGTGGCGGTGGCGTTGCCTTGGATGAGCGGAACCGTGTTGTGGAAGGCTGGATGAGCCGTAGATGGTGGAGGGGGGTGTGGAGGGGGTTGAGCGGGACCCGTGGTTTGGAGAGCTGGATGAGCAGTGGGAAGCGGTGGAGGGGTGCCGTGGAGGGTGGTTGAGCGATGGCGTGGAGTAAGCGGCGTAGGGGAATGGAGACGAGGGACCGTGGAGGTGGAGGAGGGTGGTTGCTGGGGCGAGGATTGGCCGGTGGAGATGAACAGTATCCGTGGACGGTTTTGCGGTACCCACCCCTCCTCCCCGTTTTGAGTGGCGCTCAACACAAGTCCTTTAAATGCATTTTGCGATCGCCCAACCCTCGCGATCAACAGGACCCCGTTTGACCGTAGGAGGTGTTTCCTCCATTTTCGATCCCACCTCCGATCAATAGGGACCCATTCAGAATGTAGGATTGTTTCCTCCATTTCGATGCGCGGGGCCTGTTCCATCGCCTATTCGTCCAAGCCCTCGATAAACACGACCACGCATTAGTTCGACCGTGGTTGGCTCCCCATGAACCAGCGAAGGCGTTGTTTCTCCGTTCCGACCCAGCCATTGCGTGTCGTGGAGGCTTGAACCCTGCCCGTATGTCGTACATGGCCGTATTTTCTTTCTTGCACCTACGCCGTTATGCGTGTGACATGCCGTGTCGCCTCTACTATGACGGCGGTTCGCCTCTACATCGCACGCCGCCTCTACTCCGACCGGTATTCGTACCGTTCGCGAAATACAACGCTATATGCGCTTGACCGGTGGGTCCCGTATGAGCACTTCCTGCGTGCGAAGATGTGGTGGTGGGCCCAACGGTCGGAATCGTTTTTTTGCGGGCGCCCCTTGTTGCGAAGGTGTAGTAGTGGTCCCGCACTCGGAAACATTTTTGCGAAATATGGTGGCCCATGGTGGTCCCCAGCGTGTGGAGAATAATTATTTTCGGGTAATAAGGCACTTCCTTGCTGCGGCCGTGGACCCGGTATCGGCCTCTCCGCGTATAGTCACGTCGATGGGCAGTTCCTTGACCACGTTGACCCGTGGCAAAACCAAGGCGGTGGGCGGCCAAGCCTAGGAAAAGGTGACGGCGGGCCGGGGAACACGGCGGTGGATGCCCGCATAGAAATCTGAGGTTCACTAGTTATTTGGTGTGAGTGCCGTCGCCCAGAATAACGAGGTGTGGGTGAGTAGAGGATGGCGACGGCGGTGGGAGTAGTAGAGGGTGAGGCCTCCGCGCATTCGTGCGACCACGGGAAGCGAGAACGAGCGCCGGCCTTTGGTTGGTAATGAGCAAGAAGACCGAGGTTGAAGAAGCACTACGGCGTTGGATGGACATCGTCACGGTCCGGAGCTAGAATCGTGCATATTGACTAAGTTGACAAAAGCCCTCCGTCCGTCAACTTAGTAGGCCCTAAATCACCTGCATATCTTGAGTCCCACCAACGAGTATTCATTTTTTTGTGCGTGTAGGCACTTCCTTGCATCGAAGATATAATGGTGGGTCGATGTCGAGCGCCTTGAGGAGGAGAGTAAGCAGTCCCGGCGCTTGTTTGGCCTGGAGCGGGAAAGCGAATTGAAGAAGACGACGGCCGTTGGATGGCCATCCACAATCCTTCTTGTCGCCAACCTTTTAGGAAAGCCTCAAATCGTGAAAACAACATACAGCCCATCGCCATTATTTTTAATAATTTACAGCCCATTTGCTAATTCTTAAAGTTTTTAAGCCCATATTCTTTTTTGATTACAGCCATATTGTGGCCACGGTTAAAAACTTATAAATTTTACATATTTGTGCGGTCGAACTGTTTTTAATCCCGAAATTTCAACTCAATTCAAACAGATTTTAAAAATAAATGTATATCAATATAAAATCCAACAAATTCTACGCATAAAAATTAATGTAATTTAAAATCTTGAAATAAAAAGATATTTGAAATTAAGCTGCGGTTTGATGTGTTTTAAAATGTACATCCATTTCTCATTCTTGATGGGCCATTTCCGGCCAGGAATAAAAGCTCTCCTCGTCTTGAAAGATTTGCAGCCCAGGGCCGCAAAGCGAACGGCAAATCACAAAAACTGGGCTGTGGCGTGGACCCGATTGTCGCCTCTACCGTCGTACTTCTCAATGGAATTCGTTGACAGTTGACCACGCCGCTGAGAGAACCAAAGGCGGTGGATGGCCGAGGCCTAGGAAGGGGCACAGGGCGGGAAAGCGCGTGGATGCCCCGGAGAAGTCGAGGGTTCACTGGTTGACTGCGGTTGATTGCTTCACCGATGTTACTAGCGGTGGGGCGGTAAGGGCGATGAGGCCTCAAGCAAGACCTGACGGTCACTAGAGCGAGGGCAGCGGTCTCCGGGCTGGTTTGGGTGGTGGTGCAAGAAGGCGATTGAAGAAGTAGCGGACCGTTTGATTCAAATCCAGTTCTGCTTTGAATCGTTGTTGACTAAGTTGACAAGCCTGCTCGCGCAATGTAGTAGGCCGAGTTCGCCTCCCAACCGGTGCACCCAGATGTCGATGGGAGGAATCATTTTTTACATAATAAGGAGGCAATTGATTGCGTGCGGCAGGCAGGGAGGGGTAATGGGTGGGAAGTCTGCAGGCATCTGGCAGGCCACAAGAGGAGGGCGGCAGTCCCGGCGCTAGTTTAGGGGGCGGAAGATCGGAGATTGAAGAAGCGCGGCTAGAATCGTGTTTTCAACGACAAAGCCTTGCGTAAACAAGTCAGCCTCGAAATCGTGGCGTGTACAGCCCATTGCTATTATTTTTATATTTTTACTCATTTTCTAATTCATATGGAATTTATTGCAACCTGTTTTTCCATTTTAGAATTCAGCCATTTTTACGGTCGATCGAGGGTCAAAAATTAACTAAATATGGGAAATTTTTTCTGCTGGAACGAAATATTCTTAATCCAAAATTAATAGCCATACTAAAACAAATTTAAAAATAAGTTAGTACTATGTCATTTAAATCAATGAAATCGTATAAGATATTAGTGAAGAACAAAATTCAAAAAAAACTAATATCCCATTTGTTAGTCTTGAAAGATTTGCAGGCCGTAATTGGAGAAAACAAATAGGCCTAGCTTGGGTATTCTTCAAAAAAATCTTGGGCTACCTATTTTCCAAAGAACTGGTGCATGAGCATTTAGCTTTATTTATTTATTTACTTATTTATGTTTAGGGACCATGAGCATGTACGGGCGGATTGTGTGAGGCGTCCTTCCGTTAATTATGGGCTTCTCTATTGGGCCTTCATCATTGGCTGCATGTTATCAATAAGTGGAAAATGTGTTCGTACGAAAAATAGTATGAGCTACGTCGATGCAGGGCACTAAAGGTTGAACCGTCAAGCGACTTCCAAAACATTGTGTTTGTCGTTCTAACAACACATTTATATTCAACCACAGATGAAATATACTCTGATTGTACATTGAAAACAAGCAGCGGCAACCAGGTGGGGGTGCCGAACGATAAGCAGGCGGAAAGAGTGAAACGCGCTCTCTTCAAACCAAACATCAGCCATCATTACAAAAGGATACCAAAAAGAACAAGTGTATGCATCAAACTAAATAAAGATCCTACCAAATGCGCATCAACTAACAGCTCGGTTAGATGTTACTATTTATTAAGTGTGGAGATTGGGCGGCTTGAACCAGATGGGTGCTGACGGGAAACTCTGCGGCGGTAAATCGATACTTCGACCCTCTCTCCTACTTTGGGCTGCGAGGCGTGGCGGCACATATTCGAGTATGGTGCATGCAAAAGATGCATGTGCACTGGTACCATTTGCCGATGAACGAAACCGTCTGCCATCATGATCCTTGCGTCGGTTATCTCACGTTAATCGGATAATTCATCCGACAAGCGAGGCGTGTGCCAAGGCTACTTACCACCTCGGTCAAAAATTCACGAAGGCCAGAGGGGATCTGCTCAAAGACCTGCTGGTGTGATTGTATTCGCAAACAACACGTCCGATGCGTCGACGATCATCAATCTTTCACCGTGTCGATCGGGCAGGAACCACCTGCAACGCCATGCGAAAGGTTACGGGATTAGGAAGGGTAGGGACACCAGGCGGCCTACAACATCATATCAAGTTGGAGTCAAATAAAAAGGGCTCTTAATTTAGTCAATCTTAAGAACAGCATGTTATGAGCATGAATAGTTTTTAAGTAAATGTTGCGATAATATAAGCAAGCCATCATGATATCATAGGAAAGTAAAATACTGCTTAAGACCATTTGTAGCGATATTGGAGTAGGCCCGCAATCGTCCAGCCATAGAAGGAGTCGATAGCGTAAATGAAGCCCTTGTGTTCAATGGCATTAGAGAACCATGGAGGATGTATGATCCTGCGATGGGCGTCGATTATCCACTTACCGATGAACTGCGGATAAGGCGAGACCGCGGTTGAAGAACGCAAATTAGCTGAAATCTTTATAATTTCCGATCTTGTGGGCACTGGCGATTACAACCTTGAAAAATCAAACTTGGTATCATGTTGGCTTCCGTAAGATTCCGAGTATTCGGGCGCATATGGCGAAGCGGTGTTTCGAAGGAAGGGGATCAATCGGCGTGTAGACATCACGAGCATCCATTCGCGACCGTCGACAAGCACCATCAAGGCGTGTTCATGCCGCCGTATACCGTTAATGTGGAGGCTGGCGGATCGGATCGCGTGAAGGGGTTGATGCTCGCCACCCTACGATCGTTATGATGCGTGACCGCCATTTCGAAGATCGGCGCATCGGCAACAGGAGTGGCTTAAAAGATCCGGCACGAGGGCTTTGAGTAAGGCAATTACAGCCGGACCCAGGCGGCATGGTCTGAGATTGTCCACCGAAATAATGAGCTTGATTACCTCTGGGGCAATTCCAGCCACTCCTTTTCGGGGCCTGCTCGGTTCCCATTGTTAGTGCTTGGGTTTTGAGGGGGAGGTGCCTTAGGGGATGGAAGCTTGGGCGAGATTATGTGCGGACAAAGATGGAGAAGCGAATATGTCTCGGAAGTGGATGCGTGATGATGACTATATCGCCGCTTGACTTCAGACACATACCAAGCGTGGGGTCATATCGATGCGGACAACTTGAGTGATCCAATCTTGGTACTCCTAGTTACTACATACTATGCCTAGCTTGCTTAGAGTAGAGTAGTAGAGTAGGACTCTGCTCTACTACTAGCCAGAAGGAGTAGTATATTCTAATCTAAAATAGTTACAAACTTGATGCTCGATCGTGGAGCGACTACGAACCATGCTCAAAGACCGTGTCTCACGTGGTGTTGGACTTATATGCAAAAAATAGCAAGATGCCCATGCATTGCACGACACCATCATCCCAACTCGGTTTTTCTCTACTCTACTCCTATAAAAGACTCAGTTGGTGATGATGGAGCAGGGCGTGTTAGCCAGGCGTCAGCATGACGCATCACTATTCTATTTGTTATAAAAAAAGTACTTGTAGAGATAGAGACATAGGGAGGAGCACGGTAAAGGCCTTATCTATAAATGTGGAGAGAGGTCGGGTATCTTTGTAAAATTGTCATAGTTGGCTTTATATCTGTAGATATAGATCGGACGGTCTATATTACAAGATGGCAGCAAACCATCATCACCAACTTCGGTTTTCTATAAGAGTAGAAATATATAGATATAGATAGATAGAGACTAGGGAGTACTAGTAAGGACACCATCATCTTGCTTCAGGTGTACCTCCTGCGCCCATTCTATGGCAACGTCCCCTACAGACCACTCCCTCCTGCGCTCCATTCGGTATTTGTTGAAATCTGGGGCGCACTCATGACTGCTATGGCAGCCACGACTTCATGACGACAACTTCTTCCCCAACCTGGCAACCTCTTCCTCAAGCGACATGAAAGCGAAACTATTGGGGAGCGTAGTAATTTCAAAAATTTCCTCGCACCCAAGATCATGGTGATGTATAGCAGAGGGAGAGTGTTGTCTACGTACCTCGTAGACCCGGCGAAGCGATCTGGCGTAGAGGAAGTAGTCGTCGTTCTCCTCGCGATCCGACCGATCCGGCGCCGTTACTCCGGCGCCCGAGTTCTTGACACACGTACAGCTCGATGGCGTCCCTCGTACTCCGATCCAGCCGAGTGTCGAGGGAGAGTTTCATCGACGACGCGGCGTGGTGCGATCTTGATGTTTCACCGTGCGCAGGGCTTCGCTAAGCTTGCGACAGTATACGAGGTGGAATATGGTGGAGGGGGCACCTGACACGGCTGAGGACGATCCAAAGATCAAACTTGTGTGTTCTAGGGTGCCCCCTGCCGTATATAAAGGAGGGAGGGGGAGGCCGGCCGGCCTAGCTAGAGGCGCGAGGAGGTCCTACTCTCCAGGGAGTAGGACTCCCCCTTCCTAGTTGGATTAGGTTTGGGGGAGGAGGAGAGAGAGCGCGCCCCCTCCTTGTCCTATTCGGACTGGGGGAGAGAGCGCTGACCACCTCTGGCGGCCCTCCTCTTCTCCCTCGAGGCCCACGAGGCCCATTTACCTCCGGGGTTCCGTAACCTCCGGTTTCCGTAAATTCCGTTTTCACGGAACCATTCGAACTCCAAACATAGGCTTCAATATATCAATCTTTATGTCTCGACCATTTGAGACTCCTCGTCATGTCGTGATCACATCGGGACTCGAACTTCTTCGGTACATCAAAATCATAAACTCATAATAAGCATCGCCGAAACCTTAGCGTGCGGACCCTACGGTTCGAGAACAATGTAGACATGACCTAGAACTATTCAGGTCAATAACCAACAGCGGGACCTGGATGCCCATATTGGTTCCTACATATTCTCGAAGATCTTTATCGGTCGAGACCGCATAACAACATCGTTGTTCCCTTTGTCATCGGTATGTTACTTGCCGAGATTCGATCGTCGGTATCAATACCTAGTTCAATCTCGTTACGGCAAGTCTCTTTACTCGTTCCGTAATACATCATCTCACAACTAACTCATTAGTTGTAGTGCTTGCAAGGCTTGATGATGTGCATTACCGAGAGGGCCCAGAGATACCTCTCCGACAATCGGAGTGACAAAACCTAATCTCGAAATCGCCAACCCAACATCGCCTTTGGAGACACCTGTAGTACTCCTTTATAATCACCCGATTCGTTGTGGACGTTTGGTAGCACCAAAGTGTTCCTCCGTAAGCAGGAGTTGCATAATCTCATAGTTACGAGGAACATGTATAAGTCATGGATAAAAGCAGTAGCAACATACTAAGCGATCGTGTGCTAAGCTAATGGAATGGGTCATGTCAATCAGATCATTCTACTAATGATGTGACCTTGTTAATCAAATAACAACTCTTTGTTCATGGTGGGAAACATAACCATCTTTGATTAACAAGCTAGTCTAGTAGAGGCATACTAGTGACATCTTGTTTTGTCTATGCATTCACACATGTATCATGTTTCCGGTTAATACAATTCTAGCATGAATGATAAACATTTATCATGAAATAAGGAAATAAATAATAACTTTATTATTGCCTCTAGGGCATATTTCCTTGAGTCTCCCACTTGCACTAGAGTCAATAATCTAGATTACATAGTAATGATTCTAACACCCATGGAGTCTTGGTGCTGATCATGTTTTGCTCGTGGAAGAGGCTTAGTCGACAGGTCGCAACATTCAGATCCGTATGTATCTTGCAAATCTCTATGTCTCCCACGGACTAAGTCCGGATGGAATTGAAGCGTCTCTTGATGTGCTTGGTCCTCTTGTGAAATCTGGATTCCTTGCTAAGGCAATTGCTCGATATTGTCACGGAAGATTTTCATTGGACCCGATGCACTAGGTATGACACCTAGATCGGATATGAACTCCTTCATCCGGACTCCTTCATTAGCTGCTTCGAAGCTGCTATGTATTCCGCTTCACATGTAGATCCCTTCGACGCTTTGTTTAGAACTGCACAACTGCGAGCTCCTCCGTTTAGTGTAAATCGTATCCGGTCTGCGATTTAGAATCGTCCGGATCGGTGTCAAAGCTTGCATCAAGCGTAACCGTTCACGATGAGCTCTTTGTCACCTCCATATCTGAAAACATATCCTTAGTCCTTTTGGGTATTTCAGGATGTTCTTGACACGGTCCATGATCCACTCTGGATTACTTTGGTACCTCCGCTAAACTTATAGCAAGGCACACATCAGTCGGTACACAGCATTGCATACATGATAGAGCCTATGGCTGAAGCATAGGAACATCTTTCATTTCTCTCTATCTTCTGCGGTGGTGGGCATTGAGTCTTACTCAACTTCACACCTTGTAACACGGGCAAGAACCCTTTCTTTGCTTGATCCATTTTGAACTTCTTCAAAATTTTGTCAAGGTATGTGCTTTGTGAAAGTCAATTAAGCGTCTTGATCTATCTCTATAGATCTTAATGCCCAATATGTAAGCAGCTTCACCGAGGTCTTTCATTGAAAAACTCTTATTCAAGTATCCTTTATGCTATCCAGAAATTCTATATCATTTCCGATCAGCAATATGTCATCTACATATAATATCGAAATGCTCTGAGCTCCACTCACTTTCTTGTAAATCGAGGCTTCTCCAAAAGTCTGCATCAAACCCAAATGCTTTGATCACACTATCAAGCGTTTATTCTAACTCGAGATGCTTGCACCAGTCCATAGATGGATCATGGAGCTTGCACACTTTATTAGCTCCTTTGGATCGATAAAACCTTACGGTTGCATCATATACAACTCTTCTTCGAAATCCATTCAGGAATGCAGTCTTTACATCCATTTGCCAAATTTCATAATCATAAAATCGGATTGCTAACATGATTCGAGACGGACTTAAGCATCGCTTCTGGTGAGAAGGTCTCATCGTAGTCAATCCCTTGAACTTGCGAAAACCTTTTGCGACAAGTCGAGCTTTATAAACGATAATATTACCGTCGGCGTCGGTCTTCTTCTTGAAGATCCACTTGTTTTCTATTGCTTGCGACCTCGGGCAAGTCAACCAAAGATCCATACTTTGTTTTCATACATGGATCCCATCTCAGATTTCATGGCCTCAAGCCATTTTGGAATCTGGGCTCACCATCGCTTCTTCATAGTTGTGGGTTCATCATGATCTAGTAGCATGATTTCGAACAGGATTACCGTACCACTCAGTGCGGATCTTACTCTGGTTGATCTCGAGGTTCATGAGTAACTTGATCAAGTTTCATGATCAACATCATCAACTTCCTCACTACTTGGTGTAGGTGTCTCGAAACCGGTTTACTGCGACGAACTACTTTCAAGTAAGGAGAAGGTACAATTACCTCATCAAGTTCCACTTTCCTCCCTCACTTCTTTGAGAGAAACTCCTTCTCTAGAAAGGATCCATTCTTAACAACAAATGTCTTGCCTTGGATCTGTGATAGAAGGTGTACCCAACTGTCTCCTTTGGGTATCCTATGAAGACACATTTCTCCGATTTGGGTTCGAGCTTATCGGTTGAAGCTTTTCACATAAGCATCGCATCCCCAAACTTTAAGAAAGCGACAACTTTGGTTTCTTGCCAAACCATAGTTCATAAGGTGTCGTCTCAGCGGTTTCGACGGTGTTCTATTCAGTGTGAATCGGCCGTCTCTAGAGCATAACCCCAAAGCGATAGCGGTAAATCTGTAAGAGACATCATAGATCGCACCATATCTAGTAAAGATGCGATTCTGACGTTCCGGACACACCATTACTGTTGTGGTGTTCGGGTGGCGTGAGTTCTTGAAACTATTCGCATTGTTTCAAATGTAGACCAAACTCGTAACTCAAATATTCACCTCCACGATCAGGATCGTAGAAATTTAATTTTCTTATTACGATGATTTTCAACTTCACTCTGAAATTCTTTGAACTTTTCAAACGTTTCAGACTTATGTTTCATTAAGTAGATATACCCATATCTGCTTAAGTCATCTGTGAAGGTGAGAAAATAACGATATCCGCACGAGCCTCAACATTCATCGGACCACATACATCAGTATGTATGATTTCCAACAAATCTGTTGCTCTCTCCATAGTCTACGAGAGAGCAGGGTTTTAGTCATCTTGCCCATGAGGCATGGTTACGAAGTGCCAAGTGATTCATAATCAAGTGACTCCAAAAGTCCATCATTATGGAGTTTCTTCATCGCTTTACACCGATATGACCTAAGCAGCGATTACCACAAATAAGTTGCACTATCATTATCAACTCTGCATCTTTTGGTTTCAACATTATGAATATGTGTATCACTACTATCGAGATTCATCAAAATAGACCACTCCTCAAGGGTGCATGACCATAAAAGATATTACTCATATAAATAGAACAACCATTATTCTCTGATTTAAATGAATAACCGTCTCGCATCAAACAAGATCCAGATATAATGTTCATGCTCACGCAGGCACCAAATAACAATTATTTAGGTCTAAAACTAATCCGAAGGTAGATGTAGAGGTAGCGTGCGACGCGATCACATCGACTTTGGAACCATTTCCCACGCGCATCGTCACCTCGTCCTTTGCGAGTTAAGCAATCCGTAGTCCCTGTTGAGTTGCAAATATTAGCAAGAACCGTATCAAATACCAGTGCTACTACGAGCTCTAGTAAGGTACACATCAATAACATGTATATCACATATACCTTTGTTCACCTTGCCATCCTTCTTATCCGCCAAATACTTGGGGCAGTTCCGCTTCGATGACCGATCCTGCGAGTAGAAGCACTCGATTTCAGGTTTAGGGCCAGACTTGGGTTTCTTCTCTGAGCGACAACTTGCTTCTTGTTCTTCTTGAAGTTCCCTTCTTCTTCCTTTGCCTTTTCTTCTTGAAACTAGTGGTCTTATTGACCATCAACACTTGATGCTCCTTCTTGATTTCTACCTCCGCAGCCTTTAGCATTGCGAAGAGCTCGGTATAGTCTTTACTAACCCTTGCATATTATAGTTCATCACGAAGCCTTTGTAGCTTGGTGGCGGTGATTGAAGAATTCATCAATGACACAATCATCCGGAAGATTAACTCCCAATTGTGTCAAGTGATTGTAGTACCGGACATTACGAGTATATGCTCACTAATGAACTATTCTCCTCCATCTTGCAGCTATAGAACTTATTGGAGACTTCATATCTCTCAATCCGGGCATTACTGTTGGAATATTAACTTCAACTCTGGAACATCTCATATGCTCCATGCGTTCAAAACGTCGTTGAAGTCCGGTTCTAAGCCGTAAAGCATGAACTGAACTATAGAGTAGTCATCGACTTTGCTCTGCGGACGTTCATAACATCTGCGGTTGCATTAGCAAGAGCACTGGCACCTAGCGGTGCATCCGGAGCGTAACTCTTACGTGCAGCAATGAGGATGATCCTCAAGTTACGGACCCGATCCGTGTAATTGCTACCATCATCTTTCAACTTTGCTTTCTCAAGGAGCATTAAAATTCAACGGAACAACAGCACGAGCCATCTATCTACAATCAAACATAAACAAGCAAGATACTATCGGTACTAAGTTCATGATAAATTTAAGTTCAATTAATCATATTACTTAAGAACTCCCACTTAGAAAGACATCCTCTAGTCATCTAAGTGATCACGTGATCCAAATCAACTAAACCATAACCGATCATCACGTGAAATGGAGTAGTTTTCAATGGTGAACATCTTATGTTGATCATATCTACTATATGATTCACGCTCGACCTTTCGGTCTCCGTGTTCGAGGCCATATCGCATATGCTAGGCTCGTCAAGTATAACCGAGTATTTGCGTGTGCAAAACTGGCTTGCACCCGTTGTAGATGGACGTGAGCTTATCACACCGATCATCACGTGGTGTCAGGGCACGACGAACTTTGGCAGGTGCATACTCGGGAGAACACTTCTTGATAATTTAGTGAGAGATCATCTTATAATGCTACCGTCGATCAAAGCAAGATAAGATGCATAAAAGATAAACATCACATGCAAATCAATATAAGTGATATGATATGGCATCATCATCTTGTGCTTCATGATCTCCATCTTGCAGCACCACCATGATCACCATCGTCACCGCGCGACACCTTGATCTCCATCGTAGCATCGTTGTAGTCTCGCCAAACTTATGCTTCTCGACTATCGCTACCGCTTAGTGATAAAGTAAAGCATTACAGAGCGATTGCATTGCATACAATAAGCGACAACCATATGGCTCCAGCCGTTGCCGATAACCGGTTACAAAACATGATCATCTCATACAATAGAATATAGCATCACGTCTTGACCATATCACATCACAACATGCCTGCAAAAACAAGTTAGGCGTCCTCTACTTTGTTGTTGCAAATTTTACGTGGCTGCTACGGGCTTAAGCAAGAACCGTCTCACCTCGATCAAAACCACAGCGATACTTCGTCAAATAGACTCGTTTAACCTTCTCAAGGACGGCGTAGCACTCAGTTCAACTAAAGTGAGAGAGCAGCACCCACCGGTCACCTTTAAGCAGCGAGTGCTCGTGGCGGTGAAACCAGTCTCGCGTAAGCGTCTGCGTAATGTCGGTCAGGGCGCTTCATCTCACAATACCGCTGAACCAAAGATATGACATGCTGGTAGGTAGTATGACTTGTATAGCCCACAACTCACTTGTGTTCTCCGTGCAAAACATCAAACCATAAAAAAAACCTAAGGCTCGGATGCCCTTTGTTGGGGGCGTAGTAATTTCAAAAATTTCCTCCCGCAAGATCATGGTGATGTATAAGCGAGAGGAGAGTGTTGTCTCGTACCCTCGTGGAACCGGCGGAGGCGATCTGGCGTAGAAAGTAGTCGTCGTTCTCCCGCGATCCGACCCGATCCGGCGCCGTTACTCCGGCGCCCGAGTTCTTGACACCGTTACAGCTCGATGGCGTCCCTCGTACTCCGATCCAGCCAGTGTCAAGGGAAGTTCGTCGGCCCGGGTAGCGATCTTGATGTTTCACCGGCGGAGGCCGCCTAAGCCCTTGACGTTATAACCGAGGTGGAATATGGTGGAGGGCACCGGCTAAAGGCGATCCAAAGATCAAACTTGTGTGTTCGGGTGCCCCCTGCCCCTATATAAAGGAGGGAGGGGAGGGCCGGCCCCTAGCTAGGCGGCCGGGAGGAGTCCTACTCTGGGAGTAGGACTCCCCCTTTTTAGTTGGATTAGGTTTGGGGAGGAAGAGGAAGGGCCGCCCCCTCCTTTCCTATTGGGACTGGGGGGAAGGCGGCGTGGCCACCTCCTGGCCGGCCCTCCTCTTCCCCTCGAGGCCCACAGGCCCATTTACCTCCGGGGGTTCGGTAACCTCCGGTTTTCGAAAAATTCCGTTTTACCGGAACCATTCCGAACTCCAAACATAGGCTTCAATATATCAATCTTTATGTCTCGACCATTTGAGACTCCTCGTCATGTCCGGTCACATCCGGGACTCGAACTTCCGGTACATCAAAATCATAAACTCATAATAAGCATCGCCGAAACCTTAAGCGTGCGGACCCTACGGTTCGAGAACAATGTAGACATGACCTAGAACTATTAGGTCAATAAAACCAACAGCGGGACCTGGATGCCCATATTGGTTCCTACATATTCTCGAAGATCTTTATCGGTCGGAACCGCATAACAACATCGTTGTTCCCTTTGTCATCGGTATGTTACTTGCCGGAGATTGATCGTCGGTATCCAATACCTAGTTCAATCTGTTACCGGCAAGTTTCTTTACTCGTTTAAATACATCATCTCACAACTAACTCATTAGTTGTAGTGCTTAAAACTTGTGATGTGCATTACCGAGGGCGGAAGATACCTCTCGACAATCGGATGACAAAACCTAATCTCGAAATCGCCAACCCAACATCTGCCTTTGGAACACCTGTAGTACTCCTTTATAATCACCCGTTCGTTGTGACGTTTGGTAGCACCAAAGTGTTCCTCCGGTAAGCGGGAGTTGCATAATCTCATAGTTACGGGGAACATGTATAAGTCATGGATAAAAGCGGTAGCAACATACTAAGCGATCGTGTGCTAAGCTAATGGAATGGGTCATGTCAATCAGATCATTCTACTAATGATGTGACCTTGTTAATCAAATAACCTCTTTGTTCATGGTTGGAAACATAACCATCTTTGATTAACAAGCTAGTCTAGTAGAGGCATACTAGTGACATCTTGTTTTGTCTATGCATTCACACATGTATCATGTTTCAGTTAATACAATTCTAGCATGAATGATAAACATTTATCATGA
The DNA here is from genome assembly GCA_021437245.1 of Aegilops speltoides. NCBI lineage: Eukaryota > Viridiplantae > Streptophyta > Magnoliopsida > Poales > Poaceae > Aegilops > Aegilops speltoides. The sequence continues at coordinate 9,658 of JAHHZJ010001200.1, read as the reverse complement.
AATAAGGAAATAAATAATAACTTTATTATTGCCTCTAGGGCATATTTCCTTCAACAACCTCAAGCATAACAGTCTTTGCTCTTCCCGTATGTTTTTAATCCTTCTGTTAAAATGTGGTAAATTCATGTTTCTCTTTGTATCCTACTACTATGCTAGTCCCCATGATGAGTTTCATCTCTTGTTATAGCCGTCATGATTTATTTTTGTGCTTATTGGATTAAATCTCCCAATTAACCTTTCCACATATTCAGCTGGATAGCGTCCCCTCGCCCTCTTTGTTTCATGGATGGCACAAGTACCTCCAAAGGCCTTTGTCCTTGCTATGATGCGGGTGCCTTTTGTGGCTGGTTGGGACATTTGCATCACCTCACGGATGCATCAGCGGTCCTTTGTTGGCCCTTGGCGGAGAACATCAATCCGACCGTGCTTTGGTTCACCTGCCGGAGATTTGGGGGATCCCGCCACCTGCTAATCTGGGAGGAGGGCGATAGTGTCTTCCTCTTGATCGTGAAACACCGGAGGATGGCCAACGCCCCCATCTTTGTAGCGTCGGTCGGGGCATCGCCACTAAAGGCCGGCTTAACCGACCCCGAAAGCGGTTCACGGGTGCAAAAGGTCAATGTTACTACCACCCTTTCGAGGTCACGTGGGCCGAAACCGGCCTCCCGGAAGAACGGAATGCGAGGGGCGGGACTATCCCTTAATGTGGACCAAAAACCCATGCCATCCGTTCTATCCTTTACCCGCCCGGCTTCGATGCCAAGGAACTCCCAAGGGAGGTTCACCTGGACAACCCATTATCAAGTGCACTTAGAAAACATGTAATGTGTGTGTGGGAAACCCGTGTCTTTTCGCTTTTGATTAAAAACAGCCGTTAAACTTGATGGCTTTTTGGTAGTCCTTCCTTTAAGGCTTTGCTCCTCTTTCGGTGAGCTGATGTAAGACACTTTGGGTTTCATTTGATAATGGAACGGGAGAACCTCCTATTCTTTAAAAAATCAATTATCAAGTTAAATGTTGATCATTAGTCTTGCTCAAGTAATCATTTGTCTAAGCATGTGGAAACTTCCATGCAGGATCTTGCTCTATTGGATCCGGCCATGAAAAAATTGTATCCGTTTATGGTTTAGTCTAGAATCTTCCATGTATGAATTTTTACTACGGTCTTGGTGAAAAGACTTCGATGAACCATTTCTTCCACCTTGCCCTTGCAAGTCATCTGATTTAATCCCTCCGTCTAGGTGTAAAGGTCATAGTTAATATTACTTAATAGTATAGCCAACTGTTGACTATAAAAAGGTGCCATGTCATCTGTTGAACATGTATAACAATCGATTCCAAAACTAATTCTTAAAATCATTTCTTGCAAAGCACAATAAGTGTTATTTCTTCACAAGTTTTGGATGGAGGTTGAGCAGGTTGGCGCTTTTGTTTTGCAAAAGATACCTTTTATCTATTTACCCGGGATGTTTGTATTAGAGATAATATCCGAAGAAACCTATCGATACCCGTTTTGAGATGACCCCCACATCCTTTTAAAATAAAAAACTCCCCTCAATGCATTTCACTCTTAACCGAAGCGGGCACCGGACTAATAAACCCCGACCCGATGTAGTACAAAGTGTAGAAACCGGGTGCCTGAAGTCTCACCTCTCACCCCTTCGTGGGGCGATAAAACCGTCATACAAAACCCAACCCTCCGGTTAAATGGCCGGTAAAATAAGGGAAAAATCAATCCCTCCATCTTTTAATTTCATCTCTCATTTACTTTCTCCGGTTCATCTCCCACGCTCAACCCTACCTACTCCTGGGGCCGGTTCTTTTGGCGGCTTCCCACTTTTCCCACAAGACTAGTCATAGTGGAAGTAACAATAAAGGCCCTCCTCATTTGTTTGGGAAACTTTACTCCGTCCCGGTTTATCCTCACCATTGTAATTTGTGCTAAATTTTGAACAAACATTTAGCGATAAATGTTACTCAAAACACTTAAGGCACGGTGCATCTGGTTGTAAGTCATCTTACAAAAACCAAATAATCCAAAACACTTGGGCGTGGTGCATTAACTTCTACCTCGTTTCTTGTTTCTTGACATATCAACCAATAAGAATAAAAAGTGTGCATGCTTTTAATGACTTGAGATATCGAACAACATGGTGGTTAGTTTTAACATTACTATTAATTAGAAATAAACTTCGTTTCTTTTTCTCCTCCTCCTTAGTCACGGTGCCGGAGAAAAACCATAGAAGGAAGCTAAAGTAAACAATCAAAGCGAGCATTTTGCATTTGTTTTTGCATTGAATCGTTCCAAAGCTTGACTAGTGTTGTTTTTCCTTTTAAAAGCGCCGTAATGTTCAAATGTGCATTTGCAATATAAATAAAGTAACTCCCTCCTTGGTGTACCTTCTTCCCTCCTAGTGCGTTTAACCAAAAGATGACTTATTGCACGGGGGAGGGTACCGATCCCAAATATCGAGAGAGGCGTGTAGTCCGAAGTAATTATAAAGTTTGTGCTATATACGCTTACCTCGTAATAATACCAGCGTTTCCAAACTTTCCCTTTACATACTTAATTAAGGGCTAAAATTCCGAGCGTTAAAGGTTTATCATTTGTCCCAAAATAATGAGATCACCTTATGAAACAAAAATTATACTCCTCCTAAAAGCCACGCGGCCTTTAAATTTCCGTGCGCGACCATTTTATGCAGCGCCGACACAAGCGCCTCTTCCTCGGCCTCGCCAACTCCAAAGTGATGATTTGACTTTTGGCAGCAACATGATCTCATCGGTGTGGGATCCGGCGTGGGGTACTCCTCCTGGCTGAAGCGTGCAGTCCACGTCATAGCGTAGATGAAGGGTTTAACGAACTGGTAAAACGCGGCATCCTCCCCCCCCCACAACGGGCCTTACGCCCGGGCCAATTTCTTGACTCTCGGACACGATATAGATCTCCCGAGCTTGTTGCGGTGCTATTTTGGCCTTCTGGGAAGAAGCCTCCCCGGCGACATCCATTTCTTTCAAAGCTCTTCAAGGCTAGGGGCTCGGGCGGGCAGTGTTTCCTCGGGGGGAATTGGCGTCCTCCGGCGTCGGAAATTGAGAAGCATAGCGTGTCACCTCGGCCGCCAGCGGGAGGCGAAAACCCGGCGCGTCCTCTTTCGACTAGTGGTGGCAAGGGCGGAATGGCGATCGTTGCGTCGCGGCGGGCCCGGAACCGGCCGGTCCTCCTCGACTAGTGGCGGCGGAACAAACGGTGGGGCGTCGCGTAGTGGCGAAGGCGGGCGCCCGGCGGTCCTCCTCGACTAGTGGTGGCGAAAGAAAGCGGCAGCGTGACGGATCCGTGCGGGTGCCCGAGGGCTCCTAGGGCTTGGGAGGAGAATGCCATGGTGGTCGATGTGAGGGAGGGGGAGATAGCGATGAGCGTGAGCGTGAGGGGAATAGCGATGTGTGGGGGAGGTATTTATAGTGACAATGGCACCCTCGTAAGATATGGGTTTGACTAACAACTGCGGGTCGATTCGTCAGCGACATTGGGCGATGCCTTGGGCCCATATGTGGTTAAATGCACCGAATTAAGTAAAAGCTACTGGGCATATTTGTTGGAGTAAATTACGGGGAAGGCGAAGGGCTGGAAATATTGCTGGTCGAAAGTTGGGCCAAGTGTGGGGGGAGAGGTCATGCATGCAGATTTTTTTCATGCGGGGGTTGGAGTGGTGGGACCCCGGGGAAGGAGAGTTTAGCGAGGCATATTGTTTCCACACATGGAGAGGAAAAAATTTGGAGCGAGCAGGCTTCCGGGTATGGGGAGCGGTGCATAATAAGTCATCTTGCATGCGGGCTGGTATAGTCTCAAATCATTAAAAACATACCGCCCCACACATGTTCATATTTCAAAGGTGCACTAAGTTATTGCATCGATGATTAAGGCTGGCCATCATGATGGTATCTTAGCTGGTATCATGCACCGGGAATAACAAACATCTTGATGTGGAAAGAACTAAAAGAAGAGAGGGGTTAGACTAACTAGTGTTCATGCATGCATTGGTAAACACATTTTTTGAAAACGCGGCATTAGTTGAGTACTTTTGCGGACTTCAAAAACTATTCCACCACCTCTACTATCTTGCTAAGGTAAGGTAAAATTTTTGAGTCGAGCCCTTTAAACTAGAAGGGAGGTAGTGGTACTCTAATAGCTAGGTGTGTAAGTCATCTTCAAAACCAAATAATCCCAAAACACGTGGGCGCGGTGCATTAACTTCTACCTCGTTTCTTGTTTCTTGACATATCAACCAATAAGAGATGAGGGTGTGCATGTTTTTAATGACTGAGACTATCAAACATGACATCCGTTGGTTAGTTCATTGCATGCAATACTATTTAATTAGCAAATAAACATTAATGTCTCTCATTTTCCCCTTCTCCTTGGTCACGGTGCACAGCCTAAGATGACTTACTCACCTAGGCGAAGGGGGTATCAACATTCACAATGTCAAATCAATATTTTGCACTCATTATAAAGCGTGGTTCTTATATCATTACAATCGTATTGTAGATATTGACATTTTAGTTATAAATTTGGTCATGGGATTTCATTGATGCCGTCAAAGCGTGGAGGAAGCGGGCTTAGGGCTTACATTCGGTCTCTACATAGGTATTTCTCTTCATAATCACCGTAATTTTAGAAAGGTTAACGCTTTTGTGGTAGCGTCTCTTGCATCGAGGGGACTATGAAGGTCTGCTATCGTGGCGTAAAGATGAAAGCGTTGAGCATCTCGAAGTTGATCAACAATCTTCAATTGTCAAATATTAGCCGTTGGCCAATAAGGTTTACATAATCGCTAAGTATAGCTTTGACAATAGATTAGATGGTATTCTTGTAAATAATGTACCATACTTGTGGTGAATATTATGTCGAATGATTTCTTGGTGTGGCTGGTTAATTAATATAAGGTGGTGTTTAAAAAAGTATATATTTGGCCAAACACTTTGCAAGCGGTTGGAGAGTAAAGGACCGGGGAGCATCATGCATCGGAGTAAGGCAAAACAAATTGCTCATTTTTAGCGGTCGAAGTCTCAAAGAAGCGCGACCAGCAGGGCGAAAATTGGGGCGTGGCGGTTGGCGGAATTAGGTGAAGATTACATCCGCAGCGGCATGGGCGTCCGGGCGAAGCTTCTCGTCGAGGCCCGATATGGGTATAGTAGACATGACATCTGTGGGTCCGCATAGTTCTCAAGAACTCTTTGGGGCTTGCAGCCATTTATCCATCAGGCGGCCCAAAACCCCCGCCGTTCGCCGCCCTACTCGTCCCGTCTTCTACCTCACAATTCGCTCCTAGTCATCCCGTCCTTTCACATTAGTTTTGCTCCGGTTTTTGTGGGTACAACAGTTCAACATCTCTAACCCTCCTCCAAAATCCATGGCCTCCCAAATCTCCATAGTTCCGCTGAGTACTAGGTTAGAGCCATCACCGGCGATCGATTCATCTTCATCTAACACATCGATCCTGACGGTGGCATGGCTTGCCGCTTCCTCGCATGTTCAGCGTTCAGCGGATGAGTGGGTCCTTTGGGCTGAATGTTGAGTACACCCGTCCCGGGGCGAGAAAGGATCTAAGGGCGGAAGAGGAAAAGCCGCCATGATCCGGGTTTGCGTAATAACGTTTTGGTTTACCACATATGCCATGCGGCGTTGAGTGCCAGGATTTTAGAACTTCCTCAAGGACAAAAAAGTGAAATCCGTTCTTTTGGCTTTAAAACGACAAAGAAGTCCGCCGGATAGGTCTCGTTGTAAGGCCAGCCCTTGATCTCCGGAAGGCAAGCTGGGTCCTCCTCTCAACCTTATCTGACCACCAGCAGCCATGATTTGCCTTCACTAAACGGAAAAACCTCATCACAGTTTCATCATGCATGGGATCGAAGACATTAGATGAAGATCACCTTCGCATCAATGGATGCCTGCATTTGTTTAAAATCTACATGGGTTGGATGAAGAAGCGAGCCGATGTCGGTTCAAGCAAAAAGCATCGGCGGAGGGAGGAAGAGGGGCGAGGGCGAAGTCGGGGCGTGGACTCGGACTCCGGTAGGTGGCGATGTAAATCGCTCATCTTTGGTTCTCCGCGGTGTCAAGCTAACTAGTTTTAGTTTATTTTCAAGGGTGTGTTGTCTTTGAGGCCCCAGAACTATGTTTATTTATTTTCGTTATTTGAACTATTTAGTGCGTGAGTAGTACTAGTACTATGTCTTACTATTTTCTTCTTGCGGTTGGTACTCCTTGCTTTCGTACCTTGTGTTCCCCTTTTATTAATCGTTCTACTAGTAGTATAATTTGGGTCGGTCGATTTGTGAAAAGTTCCGGGGAAGAAAAAAGAAGGCAAAGAAGGTGGAAAAGCCCTTCTAGCCATCCATGTTGCATCAAATGGTTCACAGGTCGGTGACCCAAATTGCTCCTTGATTCGGGATCCCGTGGCATTCAAGGTCTCGGGTAGATCGCATCCGCATCGGTTTTGGGCCGGGCCCCGTGACGGCTTCGCCCGCGGCGCCCCATGTCGCCTCCTCGGCAGGGCGGAAGGCGACAATAACCGCTAGTTCCTCCTGGGCCCGTGCTGGAAACCGGCGCTCGTCCTCCTCTTCATCGCGGCCTGCATGGCGGCGGCTCCCTTGTTTCGTGCTTGGCGCGGCGGCATGGGGAGGATACAGGCGACATGGCGGGAGTTGGTTATACCCCAGGGAGCGGGAACTGGGGGCCGGAAAGGCCCGGGCCTCGCCTTGCTGGCGGCGGCCCAATTGTAGCGCTGGGGGCTTACTTTAATTTTTTGGGTTGGTGTTAAAAAAAACCGAATATTACCAAACTTTTTAAAGCTTGGCCTGCTTTTTTAATTTGACCACTAGTTTGGAATTTGGAAACCGTTTGAACCGCCCCTGCTTTCAATCTTAATTTGTTTTGAAGGAACCTTTGAATTTTTGTGTGTTGTGGGAAAACAATTGGAATTTCTTAACCTGGGGTTTTGGTGCAAATTTCCATATATTTGGACTTTAGGCCAGTTTGTGATTTGGATTTGGAGGTTTGGTCCCCTAGTTTTTTACTTTTGTGTGTGTGTTGTGAGGAGAGAGGGGAGGGCCATAGGGTCCAAACAAATTTTGGATTGTCCGGTCCCTGGATTGGAATTGCAAAATGATCAGCCTTTGGTTTGGACTTGCAATTCACTTTTTACCTAAGAATTCCGATTTGGGTTTGTTTTAAAAAAGGACATCACACACACCACCCCACCCGCCCTTTACACCAACCAACAAGCCTCACACAACACCCCACTTCCCCTCCCCCTCAAGGATGGCGAATTTGTTTGCTTCTTTCCACCAACAACCACAACACCTCAATTCCTTTCAAAACACACACAAAGGCACAACCACACCCCCAAAAATTCTCCCATTTAAGGGGGTTATCCCGGGACCCTCCCCTAACCTTCCTTCTTTCCCCAAAATCCAACCCCTCTCTTCCCAAAAAGGCAATCCCTCAAACCCAGGACCCCCCTTGGAAATGTTTGGGGTCTTTAAACATGTTGTTCTCTTCTCCTTCCCCCTTATTCCTTTTACAAATGCTCCCCTTTCTCCCACAAAATTTCTCCCTCCCCTTCCTTCCCCTTTTGGTTATGTTTTGTTTGGGGTTTGTTGTTTTTTTTGGTTTGGTTCCGTTAATTTTGTCTCCATCTTTCTCCAAACCTAAACTTTCCCTTCTCTTCCTCTTCCTCTCTCTCCTTTCTTCCAACTGGGTTGTTGTTGTTTTTGGGTGTGTTTTGGTTGTTTTGTTTCCTCGTTAATTTGTCTTTAATTCTCATTTACTAAATTTTTGGCCCATTTGGTAATCTTAAAACCTTGCTTTATTAACAATGGATTGTCAAAATTGTTGCCTTTCTTAATCAATGTAATTATTTTTTTTTACAATTTCCAACAAAGTTAATAAAACTAAGAAAACAAATTTAATTCCTCCATTTTAATTTAAGTGGTTTAGCATTTGGTAAATAAATTTTGTAAACTCTTGGGTTAAACAAAAATTTAACTATTAAATTTAAAATAAAACCATTTTCAATTGAATTCCAATACCTAATTTTATTTATTTAAATTTTAAAAATGAAATTTAAAGTTTACTTTCAAACCTAAAAACAAAGTTTACTCCCTCCATTTTAAATTTAACCACCAAGGGCTTGGGTCAAAAATTTTGGGTAAAATCTCCGGAAACCTTATTCCAAAAATTTAACCATATACCTTAACAAATTACCCCTTTGGGACTTTTGTAAATTACCCTTCCCACTACCCAAGGAGGTAAATAATTTATTTTTATAAAAATTTTCCGGAATTTGACCCTGTTCCCTTTAAATCGGTTTTCTCCACAGCCATTGCCTTGGCGAACCTCCCCCCGCAGGGCGGGTCCAAAATTTTGGGTGGCGGGAAATCTTCCCGACCTTGGTTCGGCGTTGGGAAGACCCATAAATAACCCCTTGGAAAGGCCTCCTTGGCCTTGGTAGGGGGCCGCGAACCAGTTCCCCTCCCGTTGGAAGGTGAGTTTAGTACATGTCTTCCCAATTTTTTATCCCCACCCCAAAATTTGGGGCTTTTTCCCGGAAATGGGTTTGCCCTCCCTTTAACAAATCGGCCTTTTGTAATTTGGCGCTCTTGTTCGGTTGGCGGATTTCTCCGCCGCAAGGTGGCCCGTGAAAATTTTGAAAACGAGCCCTCTTCCATAAATCTTGGTTGGATTTTCTTTGGGGAAAAGGGCAAGGAAGGCCTTTTACAAATTAGAGGGGTTGGGACCATTTCCAAAACCCCCATTTTCCTTCCTTCATTGGTTAATGGGTTATTGAAAAAATTAGGGTACAGTGGGTTAAATTTTTTAAATATAAATTAAATTTTTGGGTGAGTTCCCGAAAAGAATTGGAAAGGTCCGCCCAAAGAAACCGGGCTTGTAATTTGGGGTGTGGCGCTTTTAAATCCGTGTTGTTGCCCCTTGGGAGGTTTTTTTCCTGCCCGTGGGCAAATGGTGAAAATTTTGGGAATAACGGCCCATGCGCCCCTCCTTTGTGGAGATCTTGCGGGAGGAAAGGGAATTGAACCAAGGGAAGGCCAACCTCAGGGGGGGTTGGGGTATCATTTTGAAATTCCCCAAATTTGCCCCACCGAAGAAAATCGGTTGGGCCTTAACCGGGAAAAATTTGGAAAAAAGGAGACCGTTGGAATGGAGATAAATTTTTTTTAAAATTAAATATAACCGTGAAAAGGAGGAAGGCAGAGCCATCGGAAAGGACGCTGGGGCGCTCAAAAAAGGGTAGGGCGTGCCCAAGGGTTTTGGCCTTGTGGGCGTCAGGGGCATAAATCTCGGCCCTCCAGTTTGTTTCCTTTTACCATCTTGCCTGAGCTTCCCTCCCCTCTTTTTTCCGGCCCTCAGACCATCCGCCGCCCGCCGAAATTTGGGGATTTAACAGGCGGGCATGCGGCCCCTCGGAACTTGTTTTCCCGGAGATTTGAAACCCGAGGTGGCCTCAAGGGCAATTTGGACCAAACCGCCAATGGGCCCCAAGGGCGGGGGGCTGGCCCGCCTCCGGTTTGGTAAGAACATTTAATTCCCCAAAGCCCGGCGAAATGGGGAAGTTTCACCCTTGCGGGGCTTTGGGGG